>CAKNXH010001002.1:72336-83428 GCA_932178445.1 Andricus quercusramuli
CATTTTGTAAATATATTCTACTATCGTTCAAAAATTAACGAAAATCTGAAAACCTCCTCAAAATTTGTCTCATGATTCGGTTTCCCTTGACTTAAGATTTATTTGATTCAAACGGAAAATGTAACATTTATTTTTTCATCTCAAAATTAAACTATTCAATTTTTGGTTGAAAAATGATCCTTTTTAGTTGAAAATTCTTTTTTTTTTTGGTAGAAATTAATCTTCTTCGTTGAAAATTAATCTTCCGGGTTGAAAATTCAATTATTTCAGTTAAATATTTACCATTGAGTTAAAAATTCTTCTTTCTTATATATAATTCAACTATTCCAGTTCAAGATTCATCATTTTACTTGAAAATTCATCACTTTGTTAAAAAATGTAACTATTTGTTTGAAAATTAATTTTATGTATTTACAGTTATTTTTTTGAACTAAAAATGTTACTATTCGAATGGAATATTTCATAATTTTAGTTGAAATTTTAACACTTTGGTTGAAAATTTGTTTTTCTCTTATGGAAAATTCACCATCATTGTACCATTTAGTTCGTTTTGATATAAAAAATAATGTGAAATAAGCTGTATTAATAAAAAAAAAACACATTTCTTTGCTGTTCCATAATAGGGACACCCATTATGGAACACCGGTACAAGAGTCCAAAAGTTGTTTCATAATTGGTACATAAAGGTCGTTCCGTACTTTCATAAATATAATAACTTTGCCTAAACTCAATTAAACTTTTAATAGGTGTTTCGCATTCAGAAAAGATCAGCGCATTCATTGATATAAACATTTTGTAAATATATTCTACTATCGTTCAAAAATTAACGAAAATCTCAAAACCTCCTCAAAATTCGTCTCATGATAGGTACCTTTACCTTATTCCTTTTGCCAAATGTTTAAGACTTTATTGATGAATGAATTACATAGAACAAAACCTTGGCAAAATATTAACATCAGAAATTATTTATAAAAAAGAGATAGAAAATCAATAAAATAGAACAGATATTCAAAGCTGAAGCACCATATAAAACTTCATATCACAAACTAAAATCTAAAAATAATTTACAATTTTACTTTAATTTGTCCAGAATAATTTGATTCTCCCTGGTTGAAATAAAATCTAATTTATTATAAATAATTTTATTCCTTTTTCTCCCTTTTATCTTTTGTGCGTACTTGAATTTTTTTCTGCTACTAAGAGTTTTTATCTTTTTTAAGAAAGTATCAATGCTAGATGCTAGACTTATTGGAGATTAGACTAATTGTGATTGATACTCTGCTGGAGAAATGTTATTATATCAAAAGAAAGTGGCTTCGGGGTTTATGAACTACTCAAGTGAAAATTATTTAAATTTCTACTTCAAACTTGTTTGATTTTTTAAAGACTGAGTGATGGATTACAATAATTCACATCGATCAACCGCTGAGGGATTGATCACTCTTGAAATCTTCTAAATTGATTGAAATCGCTGGAGATCTTTAAAATCTATTTAAATCTTGTGAAATCACTTCGAGATTTTTGAAATCTGTTGAAATATTTTTAAAATCTCATTAAAATCTTTGAATACTCTAAAATCTTTGAAAATCTTTGAAAACTTTAAAATCTTTGTGTAAATCCTTTGAAATCATTGACATTTTTATGAAATCTTTTGAAATTGTAATTGGTCAACGAGCTATCAGATAAAAAAAAAAAAATTTGTGGCAATTTTTAAAAATTTTATTATTACTATTTCATTTTTGGGTTTGAATTCATTTCTTGATCGCAAATTCAACTGTTTTGTTGAACATTTATCTTTTTAGTTAGAAAATTGGTCCTTTTGGATTAAACATTCATCTTTTGGTAGAAAAGTCGTATTTTTTGGTTGAAAGTGAATTATTTTTCATTGAAAAATCTACTATCATAATTTTGGTTAAAAATTTAATTATTTTGTTGAAAATCACTATTGATCGAAAATTAATTCTTTCTATTCAAAAAGTGTACTTTCAGTTTTTAGGTTCAAAATTCATCTTTTTTTGGTGACAAACTCTACTAGGTAGTGAAAAATTTCATCAATTTATTGAAAATTCAACTATTTTATTGAAGATTAAAGAGTCATAATTTTTGGACGAAAATTCAACTTTTTTGTTAAACATTTTTCTTTTTGGGCAGAAAATCCATCCTTTTCGATCGCAAATTTATCTTTTGATAGAAAAGCCATATTTTGTTGGTTAAAAATTTATCTTCTATAGTTTAAAGATAATTATATTGAATAAAAAAATCGACTATTATATTTTTTGTAAAGAATTGATCTCTTCTGATCAAAAAATCCGCATTATTCGGTGGAAAATTCAGTTATTTTTTTGAAAATTCATTCAATTCATTTTTTGAAAAGTTATTAAATTTGTTGAAAATTCAACTATTTTGTTTAAATATCATCTTTTTGTTTGTAAATTCATCTTCTTTGGTTGGAAGTTCATTATTTTTATGTTAAAACTCTACTATTATATTTTTAAATCGGCATCAATCTATTTTGTTAAAAAATTCTATTTGGTTTAAAATCTAATTATTTTGTAAAAAATTAAACTTTGTTAAAAAGTAATTATTTTTGGTCGAAAATTCAAGTATTTTGTTGAACATTCATCTTCCAGATAGAAAATTTATTTTTTGGTAGAAAAATCATCTTTTTTAGTTGAAAATTCATTTTTTTAGTTAGCAGTTAATTCTTTTAATTTGAAAAACGTACTTTGAGTTTTTTAGATCAAAATTCATCTCTCCTGGTTCAAAATTCTACTATTTATTCAAAATTTCACTATTTTGTTGAAAATTCAACTTTTTTGTTGAACATCTGTCTTCTTGGATTGAAAAATTATCTTTTGACAGAAAAGTCATCTCTTTTGGATAAAAATTCATCTTTTATAGTTGAAAGTAAACTATTCGTAGGTAGAAAATCTACTATTACATTTTTGGTTCAAAATTAATTTCTCCTGATTAAAAATTCCAGTATTTGCGTAAAAATTTAAATATTTTGTTGAAAATTCAACCAATTCTTTTAAAATACATTTTTGGGTTGAAAATTCATCTTCTTTAGTTTAAAGTTCATTATTTTTATTTTAAAAGCCTACTATTATATTTTTGGTTCAGAAATAATCTCTTTTGTTTAAAAATTCTACTGTTTGGCTGAAATTTTAGTTGAAAATTCCACTATTTTGTTTGAAAGTAATCTTTTTTGGTTGAAAATTCATATTTCGGTGGAAGAGTTATCTTTTTTATAATTCATATTTTATTGTTGAAATTTAATTTTTATGAATTGAAAAGTCTACCATCATATTTTTGGTCCAGAATCATCTCTTTTGGTTAAAAATGTAATTATTTTCTTAAAAATTAAAGTATTTCCTTAAAAAGTTATATTTTTCGGTTGAAAGTTAATTCTTTCTTTTTAAAAATGTACTTTTAGTTTTTGGGTAAAAAATTAATCTCTTTTGGTTGAAAATTCTACTGTTTAGCGAAAAATTTAATTATTTTGTTAAAAATTAAACTATTTCATTAAAAAGTCATCATTTTTGGTCGAAAATTCAACTTTTCTTTCGAAAAGTGGTCTTTCTGGATTGAAAATTTATTGTTTGATAAAAAAGTCTTTTTTTTATTGAAAATCCATTGTTTATGGTTGAAAGTTAACTATTTGAAATCGAAAATTCTACTATTACATTTTTTATCTAGAATAATTATTTTCTGGTGAAAAATTCTACTATTTGGTTCAAAATTCCCCCTTTTGTAGAAAGGGCATCTTTTTTTTTTTTAAATTCATATTTCATTGTTCAAAGTCATTTTTTGAATTAAAAAGTCTGCTATCATATTTTTGGTCCAGAATTCATCTCGTTTGATTAAAAATTGAATTATTTTTTTTAAAATTAAACTACTTTATTAAAAAGTCATCTTTTTGGTTAAAAGTAAATTCTTTTTATTTGAAAAATCTCCTATTATATTTTGGTTTAGGAATTTATCTATTTGGTCTGAAAAATTATCTTTCATGGTTAAAAGTTAATTTTTTTCCAAATGGAAAGTCTATTTTTTTTGTGCAGAATACATCCCTTTTGGTTCCAAATTTAATTATTTTCTTGACAATTGAACTATTTTCTTAAAGAAAAATTTTTGGGTTGAAATTTAATTCTTTTTATTTGAAAAGTCCACCATTATATTTTGAGTTCAAAATTAATCTATTTGATTTGAAATACTATCGTTTATGGTTGGAAATTAATTTTTCAATTGAAAAGTCTTATTATATTTTTGATCCACAATTGATCTCTTTTGGTTGAAAATTCTACTATGTGGTTAAAAATTTCATTCATCAAAAGTAACCTTTTTTGTTTGAAAATTAAAGTGTTTTGAAAATTCGTCTTTTAAATAAAACCTTCATCTTTTGGTATGAGAGTATTTATTTTTGTTTACATTTTTTTTACAGTCATCTTTTTTTTGGTTAAAAGTTAATTCCTTTTTTTTGTTGAGAAGCTCACTATAATATGTTTGTTTCAGAACTCAACTTTTTGGTTTAAAAATTACCTAAAAATCTCCTAAATCTTTGAAATCTCAAAAATCTTGAATGATTTTTATCTGAAATAAATCAGTTCTAAATTTTCCTCAACATTCCCTGATCCGAACATAATTTGATAGAAATCGAATCGAGTTTCGTTAAACTCTTTATCATTTCCTGTAGACTTTACACAGCTACTTTACGGTGATCACGTTTCTACCGTTATGGGAGTAAAAGCACCTGAAATAAAAAAAAAAAAAAATTTCTAACAAACATAAATCAGTATGTATATCTTTTTCTGTTGAATATTGTTGGTAATCATGGCTTGGGTAACTCTGTCTCGGAGATTGCGAGGCAATCGACATACCATCTCTGAAAGAGTTAACTATTCGCTCCCCGAGATGTGGCATAAGTGCGGTGAAAGTGAGTTTCTGCACGCACCCATACGCACACACAAATGCAGATCTCATGGCAACAATTACACACACACACACACACACAGAGTCACACACACACATATATATTTATATATATATATACACATACACACCCACATAGACACATACAGGAAAAACATTCACCCTTCTGAAGTTTACACACTATAAACCATTATAGAGTGAATGCCATTGAGTTCTTGGAAATTTCAATTTAAATATTTACAACGGGATATTTCAACAATTTACGGATTTTAGACATATTTTTAAACAAAATATTTCTGTGGGACATATTTTTAATTTTTTTCATGTTACTGGAATCAACGATCGCGCACTATGTGCGTGTGTAGTTTTTTCGTTTTCAGTGAGAAATTATTGTTAATTTGTTTTTAGGTTTATACAAATATAAATTTCCTAATATTCTTGAGAAAATTCAAATAGATTTTTTAAGATTCTAGATATCGAGAATTCCATTCCGTACAGCTCCATGTCGCATTTTTGACGGTGTACAGCTCCACGTCGCGTTTGGATGCTGTTCAGCTCCATGTCAACCAAAAAATAATTTTCAACCAAAAAAGATCTCAATTTTTATATACAAAAATATTACATGTATATGTTACAAGTATATACATAATCATCAATTCTTACAGAAAAATGCAATTTTCACATTGTTTCACTTTTTTGTAATTTACTGTATTTTATTGTGAAACTTTGTTTCATTGGGGAACATTTCCATCAGAGATAGTTATTAAGCAAATATAATTTCAGAGATTTTCAAAAATTCCAAAAAGATTTCACAAAAATTTCAAAGATTTCATTCGAATTCTTAATAATATTTGACAAATTACAATTTCAAAATATTTCGAAAAATTAACAAGTACTTTAAAAAGATTTCATTGAATTAGAAATATTTTATTAGGATTTATTCATTTAATTTTTTATAAATTACAATCTTAAAAGATTCAAAGAATTCAAAAGATTTAAAAATATTTCAAAAGTTTAATTATTGATTCAGTTCTTTATTTATCCAATAGTCACTGATCAATTACAATTTCCAAAGATTTTACTAAAATTTTTTAAATATTGCACAAAGATTTTAATGATTTCAAAGATTTCTATAATTTGACAAAGATTGCAAAATATTTTATAAAAATTTCATTCATTTCTCTATTTAGTTCTTTATTTATGCAATTTTCATTTACCAATTACAATTACAAAAGCTTGAAAAAAATTCCTAAAGATTCCAAGGATTTCAGAGATTTCATTAATATTTTAAGGATTTTTAGTTCTTTATTTATTCGATAGTGATTAAAAAATAATAATTACAGAAGATTTCACAGCAATTTCAACGATTTCACAAAGATTAAAAATATTCCGAAAAATTTGATTATTCATCTATTCAGTTCTTTATGTATCCAATTGTGATTCACCAATTATAATTTCAAATAATTTCAGAACATTTCGAAAAATTTCGCAAAGATTTAAAAAATTTGAGTAAAAATCCAAATATTGCACAGAGATTCATTTTCAACTGAAGAATAAAATTTTAACAAAACAGTTGAATTTTTAATTTAAAAAACTAAAATATCAACGCGAAATCTAACAGTTGACATTTCAAATACAAAATAGTTTAATTTTTCATCAAAAAAAGTTAAGTTCGTCCAAAAAAGGCCAATTTTCAACAAAATAATTGAATCCTCAACAAAAACAGACTAATTTTTAATATCTTAATTTTTATCTGAAGCGATGCATTTTTCGCTAAAATTATGAAACTATAACAACAAAAGAATGCATTTTTTTACCAAAGGTGATGAATTTTCAAACATCTTTTGAAGTGACTCGAAGCATTCCGTAATTTTTCAAAAATCTTTCAATGTTGAAAAAATTGTTTTCAAATCTTCCAGATTTTTTTCGACCATTATTTTTATTATTTTATTTTTTATTATTATTTCCATTATTTTTTTATTTTTTCAAAACTTTTAAACCTGCTAAATATCTTTAAAAATCATTCGGATATTTCCTCTTTTTTTTTACTTTTGCAAAATTAAAAAGTGCCCTAAAATCTTCTAGATTTTAAAAACTATTTTAGTAATCTTCTGAAAATCTTTTTTAATATTTTCTCAAAATTAGTTTTTCAAAACAAAAAATCATTTTATATTTTCGAAATCTTCAAAAATCTTACTTTTTTTAATTTCTTGAAATTTTTCAAATTCAAGATTATTTTTCAGATATATTTTAAAACTTCTAAACATCCTTCAAAATGATTCGAATTTTGTCTATTTTTTTTTTAATTTTGCAAAATAAACAAATTGCTCTAAAAGCTAACAGATTCTTTTTTGACTAGTTTGGAATTTTTTTTTATTTGGAAATCTTTTTAAATATTTCAAAATCTTGATTAATATTTTTAAATCTTTCTCAACATTTTTTAATGAGTTTTAAAAGAAAAATTGGTTTAAAATTTTTCCGGGAATCTGAAAAAAGTTCTTAATTATCTCAAATCTTTTCAAACTCTCCAATAAGCTTAGAAATTTCATTTCGTAATCTTCCAAAATCTACATATTGTTTTTAAGTTTTTGGAACATTTTCAAATTCGTTATTATTTTTTAATATTTTCAAAGCCTCCATCCCTTCTAAATATCTTTTAGAATGATTTGAATTTATCTCACATTTTTTGAAAACATAGTGAAAATTCAAAAAAATTCTTTTAAATCTTCTACATTCTTTTTCAAAATTTTAGGAAAATAGTTGACATTTTTTCCAAATCTTCTGGAATTCTCTCTTAAATTTCATTTTCCAAATCAAAAATCATTTTAAATTTTCCCAGGAATCTTAAGAAAATCGGTTAATATCTTGAAACCTTTCGAAATTTTTAAAAATCTTCTTTTACTAAATCATAAAAAATCTACCTTTTGTTTTAAACTTTTTAAAATCTTCTTAAATTTTAAATTATCATCGAATTTTTTCAAAACTTAAACTTTCAAGTACCTTTTAAAATAATACAAAGTGTTCCTAAAATCTTTAAAAATCATGCAAAATAAAAAAAATGGTTCGTGAAAAGTTTATAAATTTTAGTGCGAAGGTACAAAATCTCAAGAACATAATTATTTTCGAATATAACAAATCATTTTTAATTGAAGCAAGCATTTGTTGGACCCCATATCAAAGACAGAATTTGTTTGATAAAAATAAAACTTGTTTGAGATAAAAAAATAACGTGTTTGAATACCAAAAAGTTTTGTTTAACTCAAAAAAATATTTACTCGAATCAAATATTTGTGGGACCCTGTATCAAAGAAAAAATTAGTTTTATTCGAACAAATACTTTTCTGTCTATAAATATCACCAATTGTCTGCAACATGTGTTTTTTAAATCAAAAATTCCAAATAAGTAATTTTATTTCTTGATACAATTGATTTGAGAATATTTTTTGAGATTATTGTTAGAAGAAAAATAATTGTAAATGATTTGATAATATTTCGAAATAATTATGGTCTTAAGATTTTTCTACATTGAATTTCATACAGACACTTAGAAAAATGTTTGTTTGAATCAAACAAACATTTGTTTGACACTGTTTCAAAGACCGAATTTGTTTGATTCAAATAAGATTTGTTTGAGTTAAGTAGTGGTGTGTTTGAATATACAAAATTTTATTTGAATCAAATTCTATCTTTCAAATGGTTTGAAACAAATGTTTGTTTGATACAAACAAACATTTTTTCGAGTGTCTGTATGAAATTCATAATGAGATATTGATTGAATTAAGAAAATCCAACCCGAATGATATAAATGTTAATTGATTAGTCAATTAACTATTCCGTAATATTTGGAAATAATTATGTTCTTAAGATTTTGCAACATTGAATTTCAAGCATACACTCAGAAAAATGTTCGTTTGAATGAAACAAGCATTTTTTTGACCCCATACCTAAGACATAATTTTTTTGATTAAAATAAAATTTGTTTTAGTTAAACAGTGGTGCGTTTGAATCTACAAAATTTTATTTAATCAAATTCTATCTTTGATATGGTTTCAAGCAAATGTTTGATTCAAACACACATTTTTCCGAGTCTCTGCATGAAATTCATGAGATCTTAATTAAATTCAGGAAATCCAACCCGAATGATATAAATGTTAATTGACTCGTCAATTAATTATGCCGTAATATTTGGAAATAATTATGTTCTTAAAATTTTGCGACATTGAATTTCAAACTAACACTCAGAAAAATGATTGTTTGAATCAAACAAACATTTGTTTGACACTATCAAAGACAGAATTTGTTTAATTCAAATAAAATTTGTTTGATTCAAATAAAACTTTTTTTGGTTCAAACAAACATTTTTCTGACTGTCTGTATGAAATTTATAATGAGATTTCAATTAAATTAAAGAAATCCAACCCGAATGATATAAATGTTGATGGATTCGCCAATTGATTATTCCGTAATATTTGGAAATAATTATGTTCTTAAAATTTTGCTACACTGAATTTCATACAGACACTCAGAAAAATGTTTGTTTGAATCAAACAAACATTTGTTTGACACTATCAAAGACAGAATTTGTTTGATTCAAATAAAATCTCTTTGATTGAAATAAAACTTTTTTGATTCAGACAAACATTTTTCTGACTGTCTGTATGAAATTTATAATGAGATTTCAATTAAATTAAGGAAATCCAACCCGAATGATATAAATGTCTATTAATTAGTCAATTAAGTATTCCGTAATATTTTGAAATAATTTGGTTCTCAAGATTTTGCTACATTGAATTTCAAACATACACTCAGAAAAATGTTTCTCCGAATGAAACAAGCATTTGATGGACCCCATACCTAAGACAGAATTTTTTTGATTAAAATCAAATTGTGTTTGAATCTACAAAATTTTATTTGAATCAAATCCTATCTTTGATATGGTGTCAAGCAAATGTTAGTTTCAAACAAACATTCTTCCGAATGTCTGTATGAAATTCATGAGATTTTAATTAAATTCAGGAAATCCAACCCGAATGATATAAATGCTAATTGATTCGTCAATTAATTATTCCGTAATATTAAAAAATACTTATTTTCTTAAGAGTTTGCTATATTGAATTGCATACAGATACTCAAAAAAATGATTTTTTGAATCAAACAAACATTTGTTTGACACTATCAAAGACAGAATTTGTTTAATTCAAATAAAATTTGTTTGATTTAAATAAAACTTTTTTCATTCAGACAAACATTTTTCTGACTGACTGTATGAAATTTATAATGAGATATTAATTAAATTAAGAAAATCCAACCCGAATGATATAAATGTTGATTGATTAGTCAATTAACTATGCCTTAATATTTGGAAATAATTATGTTCTTAAAATTTTGCTACATTGAATTTCAGACAGACACTCGGAAAAATGTTTGTTTGATTATTAGAAGCTTTTTTTGGACCCCATATCAAAGACAGAATTTGTTAGATTCAAATAAAATTTGCTTCATTCAAATAAACGGCGATACCACGCTGAAAACACCAGTTCCCGTTAGATCACTGAAGTTAAGCAGTGTTGGGCGCGGTTAGTACTTGGATGGGTGACCGTTCGGGGAATACTGCGTGTTGTTGACCCGTCGTGGGTGTGGTGGACCCACGCTGGTAGTATTTATCCACCTAGAAACACTACCCGAATCGGGTAGTGAGGCAATGAACTTTCGAGTTCGAAATGCTAATCAATTTTTTTTTTTTTCATTCAAATAAACGAAAAACTAATATAAAATTTGTTTGATTCAAACAAACATTTTTCTGAGTGTCTGTATGAAATTCATAATGAGATATTGATTGAATTAAGAAAATCCAACCCGAATGATATAAATGCTAATTGATTCGTCAATTAATTATTCCGTAATATTTGAAAATACTTATTTTCTTAAGAGTTTGCTACATTGAATTTCATACAGACACTCAGAAAAATGTTTGTTTGAATCAAACAAACATTTGTTTGACACTATCAATGACAGAATTTGTTCGATTCAAATAAAATTTGTTTGATTTAAATAAAACTTTTTTGTTTCAGAGAAACATTTTTCTGACTGTCTGTATGAAATTTATAATGAGATTCCAATTAAATTAAGGAAATCCAACCCGAATGATATAAATGTTGATTGA
>CAKNXH010001002.1:88572-106927 GCA_932178445.1 Andricus quercusramuli
ATGAATCTTCAATAAAAATTGAATTTTATGAAAAAGTATTTAAACTTTTAACCACGTTGTTAGAAATTTAAAATTGATTGAAAATTCGACTGAATTTTCAACCAAAAAAAAACATGAATTCTCAACTATAAATGTAATAGTTGATATTTCAGCTTGAAAATTTGTTTATTTTACATAAAAAAAAAGAATTCATAAAAAAATGATTTTTTAGCAAAATGGGAATAGTTGAATCCTCATCCAAAACAGATTAATTTTAAAACCAAGAAGAGAAATTTTCAACAAAATCATGAATTTTCAACAAAATTGTTGAATTTTGAACTAAAGAGTGAGACTTTTGAATAAAATTATGAATCTACAATAAAAATTAAACTTTCAACAAAATACTTAAACTTTTAACCACCTGGAAAGCAATTCAAAATTAGTTGAAAATTCAACTGAATTTTCAAACAAAAAAGATGAATTCTTAACAATAAATGCAGTAGATTATTTTTTGAACCAAAAAGAGAAATTTTCAACAAAATCATAATTTTTCAACAGAATTGTTCCATTTCTAACTAAAGAGTGGGATTTTTAAATAAAATTATGGATCTGCAATAACAATTTATTTTTTAACAAAGTCTTCCAACTCTTAGTTATATTTTTTACATAATATATATTTTTTTATACATTTTATTATATATATTTTTATATTATTTATATATTTTTATAATTCAGCTGAAAATATTCTAATTTTAAATCAAAAAGAGTTAAATTCATCCAAAAAAGATGAATTTGAAAAAAATAGAAATAATTGAATCCTCAAACAAAACAGACTAATTTTCAAACTAAATAGAGGAATTTACAACAAAAAAGATGAAATTTCGACCAAAAGAGATGAATTTTCAAACATCTTTTGCCCTGACTCTAATTATTCCTAAAATTTTGTAAAATCTGTCAAAATCAAAAAATAACCCTTAAATCTTCCACATTTTTTTTACATTTTTGAAAATCTTTTTAAATATTCTCTTAAAATGAATTTTTCAAAACAAAAATCATTTTAAATTTTCCAAGAAAACCTTAAAAAAAAAAGTTATCTTGAAAGCTTTCAAAAAACTTAAAAAGCTTAAACATTCCATTCAGGATTCTTCTAAAGTCGACATTTTGTTTCAAACTTTTTGAAATAATTCCAAGTTTTCTTAAAATTTTTTTAAATGCTGAAAAATTACAAAAATTTTCTAAAAATCTTACAGATCCTTTTTCGACATTTTTTGATATTTCAAGACTTTTAAGTCTTTTAACACGAAACTTACATAATTTTTAATTTGCCCCGGAAGCTCAAGAAAAATTAATCTCCTCAAATCTTTCAAAATTCTTAAAAAGCTTTTAATTTTTTTCCGAACTCTTCAAAAATTTCAGTGTGAATTAATAAGACTTCAAAATAACTTAGGTTAAATTCAAATAATTTTGAAAAAATTTAAAAAAATTTCATTGATTTTAGTAGAATTAGAGCGGATCCAGAGTAATTGAAGGGAAATGAGAAGAATTCGATAAAATTCATGGTGAATAAAAAACATTCAACTGAATTGAAAACAATTCAAAAAATGAAATGTCTATAATTTTTTTCAGGATGCATTGAACAAAAACTAAAAAAAAAAGTTCGAAAATCCATTCATTTCCTTATAATTGAGTGAATTCAGAAGAATTCAAAAGAAGTACGAAGAATTTAAAAGAATTACGAGGAATTCAAAAGAATTACAAAGAATTCAAAAGAATTACACAAAATTTAGAAGAACTTGAATGAATTCAGATAAAAGTAATAAAGTTTCAGGGTGAATTCTGAATGAATTCAAATTACTAAATTTAACCTTTCCTTTCCCTTAATGTCCCCTTACTTTCCTTGCCTTTACCCCTCATTATCCCTATTTTCCATTCTCTAATTTCTACTTCTTCCCCCTTGTGAATTGGGACTAAGGAGAGTTAGGAGGGTTAGGAGAGTTAGAGAGAGTGACAAAAGATAGGTAGAGTTGCGAAAGATTGGAGAGTTAGGAGAGTTCAGAGATTTCGAAAAGGTAGGAAAGTTCGGAAAGTTCGAAGAGTGCAGAGAGTTCGGAAAGTTAAGAGAGTTAGGAGAGTTACAAGAGTTAGATGAGTAAGGAGAGGTGCGTTAGAAGAGGACGGAAACTTTGGAGAGTTTGGTGAGTTAGGAGAATTAGGAGACTTAGAAGAGTTAGGGAGAGTTAGGTAAGTTTGGAAAGTTCGGAAAGTTCGGAAAGTTCGGAGAGTGCGGAGAGTTCGGAAAATTAAAGAGAGTTACGATAGTTTTTGAGAAGAGCTTTCCTTTTTCCAACTTCCGGAGATTAAAGAGAAGGAAATACCTTTCAGCAAATGACTATGTAAAGTGTGTAATATTAAAATATAATCATGAATGTAATGAAGAGGCTGTGATGCGAAAGACACACGCAACGATGTGAGGTTAATGGCACGAAAAAGATTCTCCAGCAGAGGTATAGTACGAGCAACCTACATAATTGAACGGGCAACCCATGCAAAAGTGGAACGACGTTAACGAATGGTCGAATTCTTTATGGAATCTCGATTGCCTATAATTTTAATCCAATTTCCGCAACGATTCGAGATAACACAATACCAACTTCATCTCTTTCATATATTTTTTTTTTCTTAATTTGAGGCCGCTGAATTTTAATTTAAGAAATAATACCTTCAAAGGAATTTGGCATAATGGTATAGTAATATGAATAAAAAAGTTCAGGAAGACATAAAATCGGTTATATTCATAAGGCTGGATCAGTATCAAAAATAAAATTCGGCATCGCATGCTCCCATTTTTAATTTTTTCATATTTTTAAATTTTGTCCGACATATTGGATCCGTCATTTTACTTTTAAAATGTTGACTTTGGATTTGAAATCAGCGACACGAAAAATACCAAGACTAACAAATCTTAGTTAAATCGGTTTTGTTTTTAATTTCTAGTCAGCCATATTGGATCCGCTATTTGTATTTCAAAATGTTGACTTTGGATTTAAAATAGCGACATGAAAAACCCTGGAGTAGCAATTTTGAGACGAATCGGTTTTGTTTTACAACTTTGTTTCGCCATATTGGATCCGCCATTTTGAATTTTGACATTGGATTTAAAATTAGACACACGGAAAACCCACGAATATCAATTTTGAGTCGAATCGGTTTTGTTTTCTAACTTTGGTTCACCATATTGGATCCGCCTTTCTGAGTTTTGAAATTTTTACTTTGAATCTAAAATCAGGGACCCGAAAAACTACCGAGAAGGATATTTCAGGTAAATCAGTTTCGTTTAAAAATTTGAGTTCACCATATTGAATCCGCTCTTTTAAATTTTGAAATTTCAACTTCGGATTTGAAATTAGCTATTCAAAAAACTACAGAGTACGAATTTTTGGTTGAATCAGTTTGTTTTAAAATTTTGGTTCAACAGATTGGATCCGCCATTTTGAATTTTAAAATTTTGACTTTGGATTTAAAAGTAGCGACACGAAAAACTTCCAAATAACAATTTTGAGTGAAATCGATTTTGTTTTTCAATTTTGGTCTGCCATATTAAATCCACCATTTTGAATTTTTAAATGTAACTAATAAGTTAACTATTCCATTTTTGGTTGAAAACTTATCTTTTTGATCAAAATGCAACTTTTTGGTTTTAAATTAATTTGTTTTTATTGGGTATTTAACTATTTTGTTGAAAATTCCTATTTTTGGCTTTAAAATTCAACAATTTTTTAGAAAATTAAACTATTTGGTTCAAAATTCACTTTTTCATTGAAATTTCATATTTTTGGTTGAAAATTAACTTTTTGGATATAAACTAACTATTTTGTAGAAAAATCGCATTTTCGGGTTGAAAATTCAACTGTTTTTAAGAAATCTCTCCGTTTTCTCGTGTCTTCAAAGAAATCCGAACTAAATCAATAAAACTCAAAACAAAAATCCAATTACTTGTTCAAAAAATCTATTTTTTTTGGTCGACAGTTTAAATTTTTTGTAGATAATTTGTCTTTTTTGCTTCAAAATTCAATCATTTTGATTAAAAATTCAACCATTTTGATTAAAAATTTAAATATTTGGTTGAAAATTTATCTTTTTTGGTTGAAATTTCAACTATTTGGTTGAAAGTCCAACTTTTATGCAAAAAATTAGTTAATTTTTTTGTAATTCACCTTTTTGGCCGAAAATTTAACTATTTTGTTGAAAATGCGTCTTTTTGTTGTTTAAAAATTGATTCTTCCATCCATAAATTTAACTATTTTATTGTTATTTTTAAATTTATCCTTTACAAGTCATCTTCTTTGTTGAAAATTCATCTTTTCGGTCTAAAATTAAACTATTATGTTCAAATTCGCCTTTTTTTAGTGAATTCAATTGGTTGAATTTTTTTTTTTGGTCGATAATTAATTTTTTTAACTGAAAATTTAAAATTCCATTTTTGGTTGAAAACTTATATTTTTTAGTTAAAAATTCAACTTTTCCGCCGAAAATTAATGTATTTCACTGATGATTCGTCTTTTTTGTTGAAAAATTAATCTTCTTGGTTAAGAAATCACCTTTTTGATTGAAAATTCAACTATTTTGTTGAAAAATCTTCTATTTTTTGTTTGAAAATTAATTTTTGCCATTCAAAATGTAACTGTTTCATTTTTGTAGGAAAATTTATATTTTTTATTGAAAATTGATCTGTTCTAGTTGAAAATTCACATATTTTGTTGAAAATTAATATTTTCGGTTAAAGTTCAACTATAAATTGGTAGAAAATTCAAATATTTTGGTTGAAAATTCAACTATATTGTTAAGAATTAAACGTTATTTTTTTGTTTAAAGATTCATTATTTTAGTTGAAACCTCATCTATTCGGGTGTAAATTAACTATTCGGTTCTAAATCTTTTTTTTTTTTTGTTTGTTAAAAATTTCTCTTCTTGGCTTCAAAATTCAACCGTTTTCATCAAAAATTCAACTACTTGGTTGAAAATTCAACAATAATATTAAAAATTCATTTTATTTTGAAGATTCACCTCTATGGTTGAAAATTTAATTATTTTATAGAAGATCCGTTTTTTTTTGTTTAAAATTAATTTTTTTATCCTCAAATGTAACTATTTCATTTTTGTTAGTAAATTAATTTGATTAAAGTTTATAATTCCACCATTTGGTAGAGAATTTACGTATTCTATTTAAAATTTGTCTTGTTGGTAGAAAATTAATCTTGTTTGGAAAAAAACATCTTTTTGGTGGAAGAATCAATTATTTTAGTGGAAAATTTGTCATTTTTGGTTGAATTCAACTGATTGACTTTTTTTTGTTGGAAAGATAATTAATGTTCTTGTTTAAAAATTCATCTCTGTAGGTGAATAAATCAGCTATTTCATTAGAAACTCAACTATTTTGTTAAAAGTTTAATTATTATTTGGTTGAAAATTCAACTATTTGATTAGTCATTTTTTTTTGGTCGAAAATTTAACTATTTTGTAAAAAATTTGTTCTTCTGGATTGAAAGTCTATCTTTTGTTTGGTCGAAACTGCGTTTTTGTAGCTTGAAAATTCAACTATTTTGTTTAAAAAAATCATTACTTTGTTGAAATTTCAGCTACTTCTTCTAAATCATAATTTATGGTTGAAATTTAACATTTCTTTTGAAAATTTCCACTATTTGCCCGAAATTTCATCTCTTTTGCTTGAATGTTTATCAATTTCCTTATTAAAGCAACTGTTTGATCAAAAATTTATTTTAATTGTAGAAAAATTATATTTTTCAGCCTTTCATATATAATTCATTGTGGTACTATACCCTTGTTTTATTTAAAAGAAATAATTCCCCCATTTTCGTGAAAAACGCCCAATTTTCCCAGTTTTAACAACTTTTTGGGCAACTGAACTCACTAGAAAGGAGAAAAAACGCAGAATAAACATGAAGCTGTATTTCGCCAACGGCTATGATAGAAATGGGTTATTAAATAAATAAAAATTATTATTAAAATAAATTCTATAGAAAATATTTCAATTTTGCATTCCTCAAAGGCCTTCTAAATCTCAGGTGTAGTTGTATTTAATATATTTGTAAAGAATAAGAGAGGCGGTGCCATGCTACTTTCCATGAGGTAGGAGGAAAACGACATTCCTCTAGAATGACTCGTAGAAACTAGTAAGCATCAGGAATGGACCAAAGACCCAAAGTTTTTAACAGAAAGCAGTTTTCATTCACTTTCTTCATTCAATTCAGGAAAACGGTTTGCAATTTCAAATAATGACTCATTTTCCTTTACTTTCTGATTTATCATATATGGCACTTTCATACTTGAAACAAGAATTGCTTATCTGAACTTCACTTATTATGAGCAGACAATCATTTGAACGTTTGACCTTTTATTTTTTTTTCTCAAAGAATATGTATTCATAGCCTGAAGTATCGTTTCGAATTAGCAATTATTCCTTTTCCCTTCTAACTACCTCTTTTCAATCTCATCTCTTTGATCCGAAAGAGAATTTCCTGAAAAGTTGAATTTTTGAAATTATATTTTTGAGAATTGAATTTTTCAAAAAATGAGTAAACTTTCAAGAAAATAGTTCAATTTCTCACCAAACAGCTGAATTTTGAACTTACAAAGATGAATTTTCAAACAAGAAGATTGATTGTCTACCAAAAGATGAATTTTCAAAAAAAGAATGAATTTTCAACCAAATAGTTGAATTTTCAACTAAAGAAGATCAGTTTACAACCAAAAATTGCTTAGATAAATTTTGAGTTGAAAAACTAAATATCAGTTGCAAAAAACGAATTTTCAACCAGTTGAATTCAACTCAGAATTTTTAATAAACAAGAATAATTCTCTACCTAAATAGAAGAATTATCTACTTGGTACATGAATTTCTCACCAAAAGAATAGTTAAATTTTTCAAATAAATAGTTTAATTTTCAACCAAACAGTTGAATTTTCAACTAGAATTATGAATCTTCAACTAAAACAAGAAATTTTTTACATACTAATTCAACTTTAAACCAAGTAATTTATTTTAAAAAAATAAAATGAATTCTCAACGAATGTAATAGTTTACATGTGAAAAAAAAAGATTAAAATTGTATAACAAATAACCGGTAAATTTAACTGAAAAAGACGATTTTTCAGAAATAAAAATGAATCTTTAACTAAAACAGATTAATTTTCAACCAAGCAGTGGAATTTTCAACTAAAAAGAATGAATTTCCAATCAGAAAAGATCAATTTTCATTTACAAATGGAATAGATACATTTTCAGATAAAAAAACAAACCAAAGAACGAATTTTTAACAGAATAAGTAAATTTTTCATATAAATAGTTTATTTTTCAACCAAGTAGATGAATTTTCAACTAAAATAAAAAAATAATTGAGATATTTATTCAAAAACAGATGAATTCCACCAAAGAAGACGAATTAAAAAAAATTCTGAACCAAAATAGTTTAATTTTTAACCAAGCTGTTCAACAACTTTTAACCAAAAAGGATGTATTTTTAACCTAGAAGATTAATTTTCTAGCAGAAATGACAAATTAATTTTTGGCAAAATATTTAAATTTTCAACCAAAGTGATGTGTTTTTAATTGAAATTATGAATCTTCAGAAATTATGAATCTTCAGAAAAAATGAATTTTCAAGAAAAAAGTTCAAACTTCAACCAAAGAGTAGAATTTTCTCAACTTTTTCTCAATTTTGTCTTCTCTAAAAAAAAGATGAATTATCAGCAAAAATACATGAATTTTCAACCAATTACTTGGATTTTCAAGTAATAAAAAATGAATTTTCAACAAAAAAGACATGGTTAAATGTTGAGATACAAAAATTAATATTCAACCAAAAATGAAACAAATTTTCAACCAAACAGTTGATTTACACACAAAAATGGTCTAGTTTTTGTGAATGCAAAAATTAATTTGTAACAAAAAATCACAAAATTTCCACAATAGTTAAACTTTCAACTAAGTAGTATATTTTTCAACAACAAAAATTAATTCTCAACAAAATATGGAATATGTAATATTGAAACAGTTAGATTTACAGTAAAAAAAAATGTTGTCACAAAAAAAAGTAAATTAGTTGGATTCAACGAAGAAAGAATAATTTTCAATAAAATAGTTCAGTTTTAAAGATAAAAAGTCCAAAGTTTTAGAAAACAGTTGATTTCTAAACCGAAAAAAGAAAATTTCAACAAAAAAGTTAATTTTCCATCAAGAAAGGTGAATTTCCAACAAAATGGTTGAATATTTAACCAAAAAAGTAATCGTTAAATTTTCACTTCAAAAAACTAAATTCCAACAAAAAAAAAAAACGAAATTTAAACCAGTTAAATTCAACTAAATTAGACAAATTTTTTTCGAAATTGTTGAATCCCAAACCAAAATGATGAACTTTTAACAAACAAGATCAATTTTATATCCAAAAGGCGAACTTTCTAGAAAATACAAAAAAAATTTCAATATGAAAAAACTGTAATGTTTTCAACAATCGTTATTCAAATTTAAACTAAAGAATTTATGTGCAATTGGAAACAGCTTCAAGCCGGAATATTATCTTACAAAATATCAAATTGATTTTTAATTATACACTGACAAACTTGACGACAAAGAAAATCACAATATAAAAAACGCCATAAGCAAGCTAAAACGTAGGAACTTAATTGTTGGCAGACCATCTGACTTTATTATAGTTAATTAATAAGAAAATCTGTGAAAGAGTTAATTAAAAATGCAATTTTCGTGCTCAATAATACTCTATTTTTCACCTACTCATCTCTTTTTATAAATTATAGCTTCGAAGCACGAACAGTTGATCGGACTAACAAGTCCGCAACCAAGTGAAACACAAATATCCGCATGTATAAATTACACATAGAAAGCAATAAGTAAACCGTGCTAGCCAATAACGAGACTTGAATTGCAATAAGGAACTGAATTTAAAAGAATCGTATTGATCTTTAAAGAACAGAGATTCAAAGATAAAAGTTGAAATAATGAACTAGTTTATATCCATAGACGTTTATTTTTCTGATCTACTGATCTTTGAAAGTTATTAAACCAGCTTCTTTTCAGGTTAAAATATAATCATTTCCTTTAATAACGATTGGATGCTTACATAGTAGGATAACATAAATACACATTTCTTGTTTCATTAAACGTAATACTTTTTTTGGAAAATTTAAATTTTGAGAAGATTCTCTTCTAGAGTGTTTGCGTTAAAATAGTAGATTTATAAAAACTATTGTGGGCCAACAACCTGATCCTGGAGAGCGAAATAGATCCCATCCATAGATTAGTAGATGTTGGATTTTGTTGGTATACTGGTCCGATGTATTCGATTTGTTCCATTGTTGTATCTTCTTCCAATCGTGTTGTATGATTAGCTGGTGTTTATTGCCCAAGCATACTTGTATACCAAAAAATTCAGCATCTTCTAATTAAATTCTTACCTGGTCAACATCAGTTAACAGCAGCTAATCATACATCACGGTTAGAAGAAAATACCAGTGAACCAACAAAATCCAACATTTTCTAATTGAATTCTTATCTGGTCAACATCAGTTAACAGCAGCTAATCATACAGCACGGTTGGAAGAAGATACAGCAATGGAACAAACAAACTATAAAAATGTTTTGGATCAGTAAACCAACAAAATTCCATATTTCCTAATTGAATTCTTATCTGGTCAACATCAATCAACATCAGCTAATCATACAGCACGGTTAGAAGAAGATACAGCAATGGAACAAATCAACTATTCAAATGTTTTGGACCAGTGAACCAACAAAATCCAACATTTTCTAATTGAATTCTTATCTGGTCAGCATCAGTTAACAACAGCTAATCATACAGCACGGTTGGAAGAAGATACAGCAATAGAACAAACAAACTATACATATGTTTTGGATCAGTGAACCAACAAAATCCAACATTTTTTAATTGAATACTTATCTGGTCAACATCAATTAACATTAGCTAATCATATACAATACAGTTGGAAGGAGATACAGCAATGGAACAAACCATATGTATATATTGGACCAGTATACCAACAAAATTCAACATCTTCTACTGAAATTCCTACCTGGTTAACATCAATTAGCATCAGCTAATCACATCCATAGATGTTTATTTCTTTGATCTACTGATCTTTGACATTTATTACACGAGCTTTCGTTCCACTACGTGGAGCCTCTTCAGGTTAAAATATAATCTTTTCCTTCAAGAACGATTAGATGCTTACATAGTAGGATCAACACACTACGTTATACAGTGATCCTGGGAAAAGAAATAGTACATATCCATAGATTAGAAGATGTTGGAATTTGTTGGTATACTGGTTCAATGTATAATTGGTTTGTTCCATTGTTGTATCTTCTTCCAAGCGTGATTAGTTGATGTTGATTGATGTTCACCAGGTAAGAAGTTGATCAAAGGATGTTTGATTTTGTTTTTGTACTAGTATACTTGGACCAGCATACCAACAAATCCAACCTCTTCTAATCAAATTCTTACCTATGGTCAATATGAAGAAACGCCAGCTAATCATACAACACGATTGCAAGTAGATACAGCAATGGAACAAAACCAACTATACAGATGTTTTGGACCAGTATACCAACAAAATCCAGAATATCCTTATCAAATTCTTACCTGGTCAACATCAATAAACACCAGCTAATCATATAACATGATTGGAAGAAGAGACAGCAATGGAACAAACCATACAGATGTTTTGGACCAGTATACCAACAAAACCCAAAATATTCTAATTCAATTCTTACCTGGTTAACATCAATAAACACCAGCTAATCATACAACATGATCAGAAGAATATACAGCAATGGAACAAACCATACAGATGTTTTGGACTAGTATACTAACAAAATCCAATATATTTGATTTAATTCTTACCTGGTCAACATCAATAAACACCAGCTAATTATACAAAACGATTGGAAGAAGATACAGCAATGGAACAAACCAAACAGATGTTTTGGACCAGTATACCAACAAAATCCAACATCTTCTAATTAAATTCTTATCTGATCAACATTAATAAACACCAGCTAATCATATGCATAGATGTTCACTTTTTTGATCTATTGATCTTAGATGTTTATTTTTTTGATCTGTTGATCTTAGATGTTTATTTTTTTGATCTACTAATCTTTGAAGTTTATTGAATGCGCTTTAGTTCCAGGATGTTGAGCTTCTTGAAGATAAAACATAATAATCTTCAGGAGAGGATTAGATGCTGATATAGTAGGATACTCTAAATCAAAAATTTTTGTTTCATTGAACGTAGTACACTGTTTTTTCCAACAATTTAAATTTTGAGATTATCTTTACCAAGTTTTGCGTCAAGTAGATTTATAAAAATTATTTTGAACCTGCATACTACACTATATTACACGCGGATCCTAGAGATAAAAATATTTGATATTCATAGATGCTATTTTTTTCATCTATTTGGTAATAAATGATAGCTTTAGTTTAAAATCTACACTCTTGAAATTAAATTCTATTAAATTTAAAAATTCATTCTGTTAGTTGAAGATCCAGCCCTTTGGTTGAAAATTAAACTGTTTTGTTGTAACATTTTTTTAGTTGAAAATTCAAAAATTTGGTTGAAAATTTATGTAGTTTGTTATAAGTTCGTCTTTTCTGATATGAAAAAAATCTTCCGGATTGAATTTTTAACATAATTGGTTGGAAATTGGATCACTTTGTTAAAAGTTTATTTTGTTAGTTGAAGATCCATCTCATTGGTTGAAGATTTAACTATTTTGTTGGAAATTCTTTTTTTTTTTTGGTTTTGTTGAAAATCAATTTTTTTTACTGCAAATTCAACTACTCGGATTAACAATTTAACTGTTTTGTAAAAAATTGATCTTTTTGGCTTAAGAATTTAACTATTTTTTTTAAACTTCGTTTTTTTTCAAAGTTGAAAAACTTTTTAAAGAAATTATTTTTTTTTGTTCGAAGAATAATAATTTTGAATGAAAATTCAACTATTTGGTAGAAAATTGATAATTTTTTGGTTGAAAATTCCTATAGTATGTTGAAAATTCGTCGTTTTTGGTAGAAAATTAATTCATTAATTTTTTTTGTTGAAAATTTAACTCTATTGTTGAAAATTCGATTTTTTTGGTTGAAACGGAATTTCATTAACTGAAAAAAAAAATATTCCATTTTTGATTAAAAATTGATCTTTTCAGTAGTAAATTCATGTATTTTGTCGAAAATTCGTCTTTTTGGTTAGAAAATTTTTTTTTTCTGAAAATATCCTTCCATTTTTTATTGAAAATTTGGCTTCTTTTGGATGAAAATTTCAATATTTGGTTGAAAATTCGTTTTCCACAATTAATTTATTTACCTGAAAAGATAATCATTCAACTTTTTGGTTGAAAATATATATTTTTTAGTTGAAACTACATGTATCTTGTTGAAAATTCGTCCTTCGTGATAGAATATTAATCTTATTGATGAAAAAATAATCTTCTTGGTCGACAATTTATTTTTTTGGTTGAAAATTTAAGTATTTTGTTGAAAATTCGCTTTTTTTGTTCTGATGAAAATCAATTTTTTCAACTGCAAATTCAACTATTCGGATTGACAATTTAACTGTTTGGTAGAAAATTGATCCTTTTGGTTTCAAAATTTAACTATTTTGTTGAAAATTCGTATTTATTTTTTTTTAAGTTGAAATACATTTTTTATTATTATTTTGTTTGCTTAAAGAATAATAATTTAAAATAAAAATCCAACTATTTGATTGTAAATTAACTTATTCATTGAAAAGTCATATTTTCGGGTTGAAAAATGAACTACTTTGTCGAAAAATCTAGTTTTTGGCTTAAAAAATAACAGTTTTGTTGAAAATTCATCTTTTTGAGTCAAAATTGATCTATTTTGGTTGAAGATTCAACTATTTTGATGAAAATGTCTATTTTCTGATTATATTCAAATGTTTTTGATTTGCAATGAAAATCTTATTCAGTCTACATATCATCTATTATATTTTACCTTAAGACTTAGTCTTTTTCATTAAAAATTGAACTACTTTGTTCAATGTTAAACTTTTTTGTTGAAAAATAATTTTTTTATTGAAGATTCATCACTTCAGTTGAAAATTCAACTATTTTGATGAAAATTTAATAAGTTTATTAAAGATTTAACTATTTTGATTAAAATTTAATAAGTTCATTAAAGATTGAACTGTATTGTTAAACTTTTTTCTTTTTGGATAGAAAATTCCTCCAATTGGTATAAAAATTCAAATATCCTCTAAAAAAAATTCGTCTTTTCGGCTTAAAAGGTCAAGTATTTAGTTGTAAGCTCAACGATTTAGCTGATAATCAATATTTAAGAACTCAACTATTTTGTTCAAGTAATCTTGTTTTTTCGAAAATTCAACTCCTTTGTGAAAATTTCGTCTTTTTGGGTTTAAAATTCATCTTTTTTAGTAAAAAAGTTTTTGGTGGAAAATGCAGCTGTCTTCTTAAAAATTTGTCTTTTTGGTTTGAAGATTCGACTATTTGGTTAGAAATGTAACTATTCGCGGTTGAAGGTAATTCTCTTCAAAATAAATTTTTTTTCTTCTATAAAATTGTTGTTAGTTCAACCATAGAATTTGGTTATTATATGGACAACAAAATATTTGGTTGACCCAACCCAATTTTTTGGTGGTTTCAACAAAATCTTTTGGTAGATTGATCATTTGGCTGATTCAACCAAACAAATTTATTAGGTCAATCAAATATTATGTTGCATCAACAAAAATTTGTTTAATTTCACCAAATTTTCATGTATATCCAACAAAACAGTTTCTTTGGTTGAAGAAAATTTTTTTCTGAGTCTGGGAGCTTCTAGATTTGTGTGATAATCCATGACAAAAAAGAGGAGGGTCGGAGGGTGTTTAAAACAGCGTGACGTAGTTTTTGAACGCCTCCTAGATGAAAAAACCAAACACCCATGGAAATTCTCCTTCTATGATCAAAAACCAACATCAACAAATATAATGAAACGGTTTGTTTCATTTCTATAAAATAGTGTCAGGTCGTTAGTATCGCGATTTGAGTGAATGCGTTTCGTTCGCATTTCACAAATCGGTTCACGCGCTTTCTAGAGAGAAAGACCCGCATGTGGAGAGCACACGTGATTGAGTACTTGGAGAGCTCATTCACCTGCTTGTCTGCTGGATGTCTCCTAAGTCCAGCTATCACCTGTGACGCCCAACTTTTTTCCCATGCCTCATTAACATTCCCTTCTTCCTGGAAAGATCAAGAAACCTTCACTGGAAGATTGAAATTCCTCATTTCCAATGTAATCTGAAAATCTGAGAAAAATGAATGCCCGAATATTGAAGTCAAGGGCTCTCGATCTCAGCGAGGTCGGTGACATGGAGCTGCTTCTGGGAAGGCGATCATCAACGATCGAATGGTCGTTGAACAGTGCTTGACATCAGGAATTTAATGTTGAAACAAGTCTAAAACCTTCATTTTTTATTCGATTTACAAATAATTTGTTTATAACAATTAAAGAAATCAAGAAACTTAATCTATAATGCAAAAATGACATTCATGGAGAGTATATTTACTGATTCTATTTGCTTTGGGAAAATATTAATAAACAGTAGTTGTGATCAGGAATTTAATGTTGGAACAAGTCTAAAACCTTCATTTTTTATCTGACTTACAAATAATTTGTTTATAACAATTAAAGAAATCAAGAAACTTAATCTTTGATGCAAAAATTCCTTCCATGGAGAGTATATTTACTAATTATATCTACTTTGGGAACATATTAATAAACAGTACTTGTAATCAGGAATTTAATGTTTTGAAACAAGTCTAAAACCTTCATTTCTTATCCGATTTACAAATAATTTTTTGATAACAATGAAATAAATCAAGAAACTTAATCTATAATGCAAAAATGCCATTCGTGGAGAGTATATTTACTGATTCTTTTTTTTTGTGTGAAAATATTAATAAACAGTAGCTGTCATCAGGAATTTGATGTTGAAAAAAGGTCTAAAAACTTCATTTTTTATCCAATTTACAAATAATTTGTTTATAACAATTAAAGAAATCAAGGAACTTAAATCTATGATGCAAAAATTCCTTCCATGGAGAGTATATTCACTAATTCTATTTGTTTTTGTGAAAATATCAATGAAAAGAGCAAAGTAGGTAGTACGAATATAAAACATTATTTTTTTTGTCATTTTTTAATTTAAATAATAAACAAGCGCAATTTTTTTAAATCGGCCTCAGGAACTTTTAGAATCCCAATAGTGATTGTAATTCGGAATTCAATGTTTAAAAAAGTCTGCAACCTTCATTTTTAATCCGATTCATATATTTTTTTTTATTCAGGATGATTTAATTTTCAAAAGATCTTTCGAACGAGATTTTTCAATTTAGCTTCTTCTATATTTATTTATTTAACGCAAAATGTGGCAAAATGGATAATTTTAAAGTTTTTTTGTCACTAGAAGCGACTGTTTAACATCCGAAAACTTTTCAAATGCATGGTAGAAAATTATTATTTTGTTAAAAAATTATTTTTGTTTTACTTAAAGATTCATCATATTAGTTTTAAATTCATCACTCTAGTTGGAAATTCAACTATTTTGTTGAAAACTTGTTTTTCTTTTGGTTGATAATTGATTTTGTTTTTGTTGAGAATTCAACTATTTGTTGGAAAATTTTTTCATTCCTTAAACGAAAATATTAATTTTCTAACCAGCGAACAAATTTCAACAAAATACATCAATTTTCAACCAAATATTTTTTATTCTAACTAAAAAAGGTGAATTTTCAACAAGAAAAAAAATAAATGTTGACAAACTAGTTCTGCTTTTGACCAATTGGTTGAAATTCAGAAAACATTGATTATCAACAAAAAAAACTAATTTTTTCAACAAAATGCACAATTTTCAACCCCATAATTAAATTTTAAACTAAACAAGGTAAATTTTCAACCAAAAATGGAATATTAGCCAATAAGGATGACTTTTTGAGAAAATTACAACATTTTCAACAAAATATATGAATGTTTAACAAAAAAAGAAGAATTTTGAGAGAAATACATGAATTAAAAAAAAAAGTTGAATCATGAACTGAAAAATATAAATTTTGAACCACAACTAGAATAGTTAAATTTCCGGTTGAAAAAAAACTGATCGTCTACCAAAAACGAAGAATTTTCAACAAAATAATTAAACTTTCAATAAAATAATTAAATTATCAGCCAAACAGGTGAATTTTTAACAAACGAATTTTAACCAAATACTTCAATTTTCAAATAAAAATATAAGTTTATCAATTAAAAAAAAAAAAATTCTGTCAAAAGACGAAATTCAGCTGAATAGTTGAATTTGCGATTAAAAATATAAGTTTTCAATCAAAAATAGAATAGATGAATTTCTGTTTTAGAAACTATTTTTGAACAAAAAAAAAGATTTTTTCAATTAAATGAATTCAAAAGAAAAAATACGAAATTTTAACAAAATAGTTCGTTAAAATTGATACATTTTTAACAAAAAATTGAATATTTAAATTTGCAGGTGAGAAACGACTTTTCAACAAAATTGTTGAATTTTTAACCAAAAATATGAATTTTCAACTAAAATCACTAATCTTCAACAAATATTCGACTCAACAAAACTGAACATTTTTCAACCAAACAATTGCAGTTTTAACCAAAAATAATACATTTTTGAAAAAGAAGATTAATTTTTTGTTTAAAAAAAATCCTTCAAAAAAATACATGAGTTATCAACCCAATAATTGAATTTTTAACTAGCAAAAAGAAATGTTGAATTATGCATAGCAATTTTCAACAAAAATTATAATATTCGAACTCTTAGTTCAAAAAATTAATTCTCAATAACAAAAAACGAATGGGTGAATTTTCAACCAACGAGATTAATTTTGTACAAAAAATAAAAATGTTCAACAAAATACTTGAATTCTCAATCAAATAGTGTAATTTTCAACTAGGAAAGATCATTTTTTAATTTAAAATATCAATTTTAAACCAAAAAGGGAATAGTTTAATTTTTAGTCCAAAAAATGCATTTTCAAACAAATAAAGCATCTTTTCAATTCAAATTATGAATCTTCAACAAAAAAATTAATTTTCAGCAAAAGAGTTAAAAATTCAACTGAATATACTAATTTTCAACGAAAAAGGTGATCGTTTGAACAAGAAGATTAATTTAATATAAAAAAAGGCCAAGTTTCAACAAAATACATAAATTATCAACCAAATAGTTGAATTTACAGCTAAAAAAGATGAATTTGCAAATAAATTGAAATTCGTGAATTTGCAACAAAATAGTAGAACTTTTTGAACCCCAATATCTCATTTCGTCATACTTTGAATCGTCGTGACGACCAACCAGATGTGGTGACCTGAGGGTTCCCAACAAACCAGATGTGCTGACCTGAGGTTCCCCAACAAACCAGATGTGCTGACCTGGGGTTCCCCAACAAACCAGATGTGCTGACCTGAGGCTTCCCAACAAACCAGATGTGATGACCTGAGGGTCGAAAATTGCCAATTGGTTCCGCCATATTACCCACACATGCAAGATTTCCTTTGCAGGTGCTGACAAAGGGATAGAAAAAGATAGACAGGAATTCAGATTAACAGATATAGAAAAAGATTGGCATGCACAGATAAAGGAAAGACTGAGACAGAGAAGAGGGGATTAAAAAAGATAGACGTGAATTTAGATTGATAAAGAGATAGAAAAAGATAGACTCTACTAGATGTAGGATACGATGAAGATAGACAAGAGTTGATTGAAAAGGATAGACGCGAGCTTCGATTGACAGAGAGATAGAAAAATATTGACGTCGATAGATGAAGGACAGGATGAGATAGAGAAGACGGTATTGAAAATGATAGACCTGAATTCAGGTTGACCAATAGATAGAATGGGACACATTCTCTCTATCTCTTTCTATCATCAAGATTCTAATTAATTCGGAAAGGTAGGATCTCCATCTATTTACTTCCAGCAAGGTGTCTCTGATCACCAAATCCCAAAAAATTGGTCGCTAAATAGAAGAAAAAGTGGCCAAGGTTGGCGAGGATGACAACCAACATGTGGGAAGCCACACAACTTGTCCTGCTCGTCTCGTGAGACATGAGGGACAGCTAGGAACTTGGATCACTTGGATCACTTGAATCTGCTGTCACCACCTCAGGTATGCAGGTCGGCGTTTCACTCACATCACAGAATCAGCTCAAAGCGAATCTCCTCCAGCAAGCTTCTCCTTCAGCTTACCTACATCGTCTTCACCTACCAACCTACC
>CAKNXH010001002.1:131927-150418 GCA_932178445.1 Andricus quercusramuli
TTTTTACATTTAGAATGATTTTTCGAAAATTCGAGTCAGCAAAAAATATTTTCAGAAATTTAAGAGGTTTTGAATAAATTATAAATAATTCAAAACTTGCAAGCATTTCCGAAAATTTATCAGATATTTTTGATTTCTTTAAACTTTCAAAAGACCTAAATATCTTCTTGAAAGGCTCGAATTTTTCCTAATATTTCGTAAAATTCTGTTAAATAAAAAAAGATTTGTTTAATCTTCCAGATTCTTTTTTGGCACATCTAAAAATATTTTTAGGAGTTTAAGAGTTTTTGAATAGATTTGAAAAATGTTAAAACTTGAAAACATTTCCGAAAATTTATCAAATATTTTTTATTTCTTCCAATCTTCTAAAAGTTTTAAATATCTTTTAAAAAGGCTTGAATTTTTCCTAATATTTTGTAAAATCATGTAAAATGCATTTTTTCAATCTTCTAGATTCTTTTTTTAAACATCTGAAATATTACAAAATTTCTTCCTAGGAAAATTTGGAATATTTTGAAGGCATTTTTTTTGCATTTTGAATGATTTTTCAAAATTTCAAGAAAAATTCGAGTCAGCTAAAACTATTTGTAGGAATTTGAAAGTTTTTGAGTATATTCAAAATATTTGAGATTTTGGAAGCATTTCCAAAAATGTATAAAATATTTTTAATTTCTTCCAAACTTCTCAAAATTCTAAACTTTTTTTTAAAAAGGCTCTTATTTTTCCTAATATTTTGTAAAATCCCGTCAGATATTTTTTTTTATCTTCCTAGATTTTTGTTAGCATCTGAAATATTCCAAAATCTTCTCTAATTTTCTCAAGAACGCTCTCTAAAGTGTTTCTCACAGAAATTCCCTGACTTTTGACATTTATTCTTCAAAATATCTTCCTGCATTAAAAAAAAATATTTTTACGAATCAATAAATTTTCTATTAATTGTAAATTAAGAAATAATAAAAAAATATGAAGAAACGGAAACTTTTATCAGAAAGTATACCAGACTTTAAATTTTCGAAAGATATAAATTAAACAATCTATTTTAATAATTTTAGGAATTTTTCCCTGTAACTGAAGACACATTCTCCTTTATACAAAAATAGAATGCTTTGAACGTACCTTGATACGATTCCCATCTTCACTACAACCTGTTTTATTCATAATGACTTTCCGGGACGTGAAAAAACTTTCCGCCTAAGAAATATTGTATCTGAATTTTTTTCACAATACGAATTTCCTCATGTTAAATTTAGTTTATGAATAAGAAGCCTGAAATCCAAAAATTGTGTCAGTAATAAAAAAAAAATTTTCAACTTAATTTTGACCGAAAGCTTTGACAAGTATGAAGATTTTACAGCTTGAACATCCTCACTTCTCTGAAAATTAATAAATTTATTGCTACTTATTTGTTTTTTTATTTTGAATTGTATTCTGGAATAATACAATGAAAAATTTCAATTTCAGATTGTAAATTATAAAAATCGAATAATATTTCAAATTCGAAACTGTGGAAAATGGGAAATTTTCTAGATTGGAATCCAGAAAATTTGTAAAAAAGCGAAAATCAGAAAAAGTTAAACAATTCCAACTTGGAATCTTCTAAAATACCCTGAAATATATTTTAAATCCTATCAAACTTTTTGAAATCCCTTGAAATTTTTTAAGCTCTTGAAAATTCTTTACTATTTTTTAAAATACCCGAAAATCTTGTAAATTCTGGAAAATTCCTTCAAATGGTTAAAGTATTTTCAAAATTCCCTGGAGTCTTTTGGAATATCCTGAAATATTTCAAATTCTTTGAAATCTTTTTAAATCTTTTGAAACATTTTGAAGCTTTTACATTTTTTTAGCGTTTTAAAAAATACTCTATAGTCTTAAGAATCGTTTAAAATCCTTTGAAACTGTTAACATTTGTTAAAAACTTTAATAATGAATTATTGAAATCTATTGAGAATTTCTTGAAATATTCAAAAGTATTTCAAATCCTTTGAAATTTTTTAAAATTTCTAAAAACTTTTTAGAGCAATGGAAAATTTCTTGGTTTAAAAAAAAAACATAAAATCTTTAGAAGTTTTCGGAAATTCCTTTAAATTATTTAAACAAATTCAAGAATCATTGGAATCTTTTAAAATATCCTAAAATATTTCAAATTCTTTCAAATCTTTGAAAATTCGTTGAAATTTATCAAATCTTAGAAAATCTCTCAGAATTATTGAAATGTATTGAAAATTCCTTCAAATCTTTTAATGTAACTTAAAATATTTCAAATCTTCTAAAATCTTTTGAAATCCCTTGAAACATTTTAAAGCTTTTAAAATTTTTTTGACAATTTTAAATATATCCTAAAATCTTGAAATTTCTTCAAAATCCTTTTAATAATTGGAATTAATTGAAAATTCTTTAGAATCTTTCGAAATACCTTAAAATATTTCAAATCCTCTAAAATCTTTTAAACCCCATTCAAACTTTGTAAGGCTCTTAAAAATTTCTTCAAAATTATGAAAAATATTCTCAAGTCCTAATAATCCTTTGAAATCTCTTTATATTATCGAAATCTGTTAAAAATGTTATAAATCTTACAAAATATTCTAAAATACTTCTAAAGCCTTGAAATATTTTCAAATCCCTCGAAACTTTTTAAAGCTCTTGAAAATTTCTTGGCATTTTAAAAAATACCTTAAAATCTTCAACAATTCTTTAAAATCCCTTCAAATTATTGAAATCAATTGAAAATTTGTTCGAATAATTTTGAATATCCTAAAATTATTGTAATCTTTGTATATGCCTTGAAAAATTTAAATATCTTTGAAATCGTACCAAATCTCTTCATTCTTGTTAATTAATTCTTTGGAATCCATTAAAATATCATACAATCCCATGAAATTATATGAAATCCTGAAAAATGTATTGAAATATCTAGAATATTTTTAAATATCTTCAAACTTCGTAAATCCCATAAAATTGTTCCATACCTTAGAAATTCTAGTAAATTCTTTAAAACCCCACGAAAATTTTGTTTTAATCCCTTAAATCATTCAAATAGGTGGAAATTCCTTGAAATTTCTTTATCTCTTTGAAATGCGTTGGAATCTTTCAAAATATGTCAGGATTTTGAGACATCCTAACATAAATGTGAAAAAAATTCGGTTTCTTGCTATGTTCGGGGTTAAATTACAACGCGAATTAATTTTTTTGTAAAATCTCGTTACTGCATCTGAAAGTACCTCTCTTCCCTTCACAACCCTTTTTTGAATTTTTCAGATATCTTTTTTTTTTCTTGGAGATATCGTTCACTGAAGTTGAAAACATTACTTCTTCACCTCCTTTAACTCCTCCACCTACTCTAGCTTCTCCGCCTACTCCAGCTTCTAAATCTACTCCAGTTCCTCCACCTACTCCACCTACTGCAGCTCCTCCACCTATTTTACCTTTTCCACCTCCAACTCCTCTACCTACTCTAGTTTCTCCGCCTACTCCAGCTTCTAAATCTACTCCAGTTCCTCCACCTACTCCAGCTTCTCCACCTATTTTACCTTTTCCACCTCCAACTCCTCCACCTACTTCAGCTCCTCCACCTACTCAAGCTTCTCCAGGGTTTACACTTCCTCCAACTCCTCCACCCACTTCAGCTTCTGCACCTACTCCAGCTCCTCCACCTATTTTACCTTTCCCATCTCTAACTCCTCCACCTACTCCAGTTCCTCCACCTACTCAAGCTTCTCCAGGTTTTACACCTCCTCCAACTCCTCCACCCACTCCAGCTTCTGCACCTACTTCAACACCTCCAACTTCTCCAGCTCCTATAACTATTCCAGTTTTTCCACCTACTCCAGCTCCTCGACCTATTTCTGCCTTTTCCCCTCCTTCAGCTTCACCTCCTCTGACTCCTCCACCTATTCCAGCTTCTCCACCTACTCCAATTTCTCCACCTTCTCCAATTTCTCCACCTTCTCCAGCTCCTCCACCTACTCCAGCTTCACCACCTACTCCAGCTCCTTCACCTACTTCAGCTTTTCCACTTTCTCCAACTGCTCCACCTACTCCAGCTCCTCCACCTAATTCAGATTTACCAACAATTTAAACTCTTCAACCTTCTTCAGCTCCTCCACCTTCTTTGGCTTTTCCACATTCTCCAGCTCCTCCGCCTACAGCTCCTCCACCTCCTGCAGCTTTCCACCTCCTCGAACTCCAACACCTACTCCAGCTTCTCCACCTATTCCAACTTCTTCACCTTCTCCAATTTCTCCTACTACTCCGGCTCCTCTACTTACTCCAGCTCCTCCACCTACCCCAGCCTCTCCACTTACTCCAGCACCTCCACCTATTTCAGCTTTTCCAACTCCGCCACTCACTCCAGCTCCTCCACCTACTCCAGCTCCTCCACCTACTCCAGCTCCTCCACCTACTCCAGCTCCTCTACCTACTCCAGCTTCTCCAGCTCGTCCACCTATTTCAGCTTTTCCAACCCCTCCACCTACTCCAGCTTCTCCGCCTACTTCGACTCCTTCACTTACTCCAGCTACTCATCTTCCTTCAGCTTTTACACCTTCAAATCCTCCACCTATTCCGACTTCTCCACCTACTCCAGATGCTCTACCATCTCCAACTTCTCCACTTTCTTCAGCTTCTCCACCTACTCCACCTTCTCCACCTACCTCAGCCCCTCCACCTCTTTCAGCTTTTCCACCTCCAACTCCTCCTCCAGCTACTCCAGCCCCTTCACTTTTTCCAGCTCCTCCACCTACTCCAGCTCCTCCACCTACTCCAATTTCTCCACCTTCTCCAGCTCCCCCACCTAATTCAGATTCACCACCAAGTTAAGCTCCTCCAACTACTTCAGCTCCTCCGCCTTCTTCTGCTTTTCCACTTTCTCCAGCTCCTCCACCTCCTGCAGCTTTTCCACCTCCTCGAACTCCTCCACCTACTCCAGCTTCTCCACCTACTCCCACTTCTTCACCTTCTCCAACTTCTCCAACTACTCCAGCTCCTCTACTTACTACAGCTTCTTCACCTACCCCAGCTTCTCCACCTACTCCAGCACGTCCACCTATTTCAGCTTTTCTGACTCCTCCACTCACTTCAGCTTCCCCGCCTATTTCAGCTTCTCCACCTACTCCAGCTACTCCACTTCCTTCAGCTTATACGCCTTCTACTCCTCCACCTTCTCCGACTCCTCCACCTACTCCAGCTGCTCCACCCACTCCAATCCCTCCACCTTCTCCAGCTTCTCCACCTTCTGCAACTCTTTCAGCTTTTCCACCTCCAACTCCTCTTGCACCTACTCCAGCTCCTCCACTCCATCTCCTCCAAATTTTCCACCTCCTCCACTACTCCGCCTTCTTCAGCTTCTCCATCTACTCCAGCTTCTCCATCTATCTCAGCCTTACCACCTCCTCAAACTCCTCCGCCTACTTCAGCTCCTCCACCTCCTTCAGTTTTTCCACTTTCTTTAGCTCCTCAACCTACTCGAGCTTTTCCACCTACTCCAACTCCTCCACCTTCTCCAGCTCCTCCGTCTACTCCAGCTTCTCCACCTACTCTAGCTCCTTCACCTATTTCAGCTTTTCCAACTCCTCCACCTACTCCAGCTTCTCCGCTACTTCAGCTCCTTCATCTACTCCAGCTACTCATCTCCCTTCAGCTTTTAACCCTTCAAATCCTCCACCTATTCCGCCTTCTCCACCTACTCCAGCTGCTCCACTATCTCCAACTTCTCCACTTTCTTCAGCTTCTCCACCTACTCCACCTACCTCAGCTCCTCCACCTCTTTCAGCTTCTCCACCTCCAACTCCTCCTCCAGCTACGCCAGCCCCTTCACTTTCTCCAGCTCCTCCACCTACTCCAGCTCCTCCACGTTCCCCAGCTCCTCCACCTCCTCCACCTACTCCAGCTTCTCCACCTTCTTCAGCTTCTCCAGCTACTCCAACTTCTCTACCTATCTCCGCCTTACCACCTCCTCAAACTCCTACACCTACTTCAGCTTCTCCACCTACTTCAGCTCCTTCACCTACTCCAGCTACTCATCTTCCTTCAGCTTTGACACCTTCAACTCCTCCACCTCCTCCGACTCCTCCACCTACTCCAGCTGATCCGCCTACTTCAACTCCTCCACCTTCTCCAGCTTCTCCACCTACTCCGGCTCCTCTACCTCTTTCAGCTTTTCCACCTGCAACTCCTTCACCTACTTCAGCTCCTCCATCTAATCCAGCTTCTCCACTCCACTTCGTCCAACTTTTCCTGCTTCTCCAACTCCTTCACCTTTTCGAACTCCTCCACTACTCCACTTCATTGAACGATATCTCGAAGAGAAAAAAAAAGGATATCTGAAAAATTCAAAAAGAGTTTTGAAGGGTAAGAGCGGTATTTTCAGATGCAGTATGGGGTTTTTAGAAAAAAAAAAATCATTCGCGATGTAATTCAACCGTGAACATAGCAAAAAACCATGTTTTTTTTGCATGTTTAGGTTAGGATATCTCAAAACCCTGAGGGGATGGAGCAATCCTAAGGTTGGGTTCGGATTCAGCGCACCAAAAAAAAACTTCGGATAAGTATTGTCTGGTTTCTGGGATGAAAGTCTTGTTTACGATTCCTTAACATCTTTTGAAATATTACAAATTCATCCTAATCTTTTAAAATCTCTTGAAACATTTCGAGCACTTGAAAATTCCTTGCAATTTTCAAAAATACCCTGAAATTTCGGAATTTCTTTGAAATCTCTTTAATTTATTGAAATTAATTTTAAAATCCTTGAAATATTTCAGAATATTAAAAAAATCTTCAAGTTTTTTCTAAATCTTCCAAAATTTGTTGAAAATGTCTAATTTTTTCAAAAATGCCTTGGAATCTCTTTGAATTCCCTAAAATATTTCCAATACTTTGAACTCTTTTGAATTCTCTTGAAACTTTCTACATCCCTTGAAACTGCCTTGTGATATCTTTAAATACCCTAAAATCTCCTAAATCAGTTGGAATCCCTTCAAATTATTGAAATCTATTCAAAATTCTTCAGAATACTTTAAAAACCCTAAAATATTCCAAATCCTTTAAAATCTCTTAAAATCCGTCAAATCTTATCAAATTTCTTGGAGATGCCTTGGAATTAAAAAAAAATAATAAAATCTTTAAAATCCTCTCAAATCCCTTCAAATTATAAAAATCAATTCCAAATTCCTTGTTACCTTTCAAAATGTCCTAAAATTCTTCAAAATCTTTGGGATACATACCTTGAACATTGTTCAAGCTTTTAAAAATTCCTTGGAATTTTTTTCAAAAACCCTGAGATCTTCCAAATCTTTTGGAATCCCTTCAAATTATTGAAATCTATTCAAAATTCCTTAGAATCTTTTAGAATACTCAAAAATATTTCAAGCTCAATGATATTTTGGATGATCCCCTGCAACATTTTAAAGCTTTTCAAAATTCCTTGGAATTTTTAAAAATACTCTCAAGACTTTAAAATCCTTTAAAATCCCTTCAAATTATTGAAATTTAAAGAAAAATTCTAATCATTAAAAATACTTCAAAATTTTTTGAAATTACTAAAAGTAATTGAAAATTCCTTAGAATCTTTGAAACCTCGCTGAAATATTTCAAATCCTCTAATATCCTTTATAATCACTTGACATTTTCAATAGCTCTTTGAAAATTACTTGGAATTTTTAAAAAGATCCTAAAATCTTTTAAAATCCTTTGGAATCAATTAAAATTATTGAAATCTATTAAAAATAACCCAAGTAAATATTTTATAATAAATATAAATATAAATAAATTATTTATTATCAATTATATTATATTAATATAATTGATTAATATAATTAATAATTATATAATTTTTTTCATATAATTTTTTTTTCAAAAAATATCCTGTAAAATGTCTTAAAATCTCTTGAAACTTCTAAACTCTTGAAAATTCATTGGTATTTTTTTTTTATTTTGAATTGTATTCTGTAATTGTATAATAGAAAAGTTTAGTTTCAGATTAAAATCATCAAAATTGCACGATATTTTAAACTTGAAACATTAGAAAATGGAAAATTTTTTAATTGGAAACCTGAAAATTTAAAAAAAAGCGTAATTCAGAAAAAAGATAAAACTTAAATTTTTTTTTAATTGCTTGAAACTTTATGAAATCTTCAACGTTCTGTGAAATCCCTCCCAATTATCGAAATCTGTTGAAAATTTTAGGAATCATTAAAAATACGCTGAAATATTTCTAATCCTTTGAACCCTAAAATCTTTAAAATCCTGTGGAATTTCTTCAAATTATTGAAATCTATTGAGAATTTCGTGAAATATTTTTTAATATTTTAAATCATTTAAAATCCCTAAAAACTTTCTAAATCTCTTGAAAATGTCTTCGCATTTTCAAAAATACCCTAAAATCTTTAAAATCCTGTAAAATCATTGAAATTCATTAAGAATCATGGAAATCATTCAGAATTCCTCGAAATCCTTTCAAATATTTTTAAAAAATTTGAAATATTTCAAACTTTCTTGAACTTTTTAAAACGCTTGAAAATATCTTGGCATTTTGAAAAATACCCGAAAATCTTTAAAGTCCTCGAAATCTCTTCGAAATGAAAAGAATTGAAGTGGACAAATGGTAGAAAATTTTAGAAAAAACTGCTAAAAATAGTAAAAAAAAACTGTTGAAAATAGTAAAAATTGTTTAAATATTATTATTTTTAATTTTAAATAATGATAGAAAGTTGCGGTTTTTTTCTGAAATTTTCCACTTTTTGTACAATTTTCAATTAGAGTGAGGTAATGCTCAATTAATTTTTATAAAAATAATTGATAAACAACTTATTATTTTTTTTTAATATTCTCTTAGAATAATGTTAGAAAATTGCAGTCTGCTCAAAATTTTTCCACATTTTATCCAATTTTAAATTACAGTAAGGTAAATAATTAATTGAAATTAACAGAATCATTTGTTTCAACAATGTATTATTATTGTTATTGATATTAAATTTGATCAATGCTAAAAAGTTGCGTTTTTTCTGAAATTTTGAATTCTTTGTCTGCTTTTCACTTGGAGTGAGTTAATAAGTAATTCAATTTAGTAAAAATTATTATTTAAACAAATTACTATTTTATATAACTTTCTTCTTCTTTATTAATGCTAGATTTTTACCTACTTTTTACTTAGTTAACTAATGAATAATGCAAGTAAAAAATCATAATTGTTTAAACAATGATTTTTCATAACTATCTTCTCTTAGATGAGTCCTAAAAATTGTTTGTTTTTTTCTGAACTTTTAAACTTTTTGTCCACTTTTCACTTTGACAAACATGATTATTTAACAATTTATTATTGTTTATAACTATCTTCTCTTATATAATTGTTAGAAAGGTGCGGCTTTTTTAAAAAAATTTGAAATTTAAAAATTTGGCTTTTTAGTTATGAACAAATAACAAATAAACAATAGAGAGAATCATTTTTTGAACAATTTTTGTTTGTTTGTGAATATATTTTTCTGATATAAAACAGATATTTGAAATGTTCATTACTATTTTCTATGTTGATCATATTAAGTGTAAATTTTTCTTGAAATAGTTACTGAGAGCCTTTTTTTAAATTATTATTATTACTTATTATTTCTTCTAAACTAAAAAGTAAAAGCTGATAATTTCAGAAAAACCCGCAACTTGCTAGCATTACTCTAAGAGAAGAAAGTTTTAAGCAATAATAAATTATTTAAACAATTATGTTTGTTAACTTGCATTAATTATTACGTGACTAAGTAAAAACTGGAAACAAAGTTAAAAATTTCAGAAAAAACCTTAACTATGCGGCATTAGAGTACATAAAGATAGTAATAAACAATAATAATTTGTTTAAACAATTATATTTGTTAACTTGAAATAATTTTCACCTCATTCTTTGTAAAAAATTGACAGAGAGTGGAAAATTTCAGAAAAAGCCGCAACTATCTAGCATCACTATAGAAGAAGGTAGTTATGAATAATAATTATTTTGTTTAAACAATTGTTTTTGTTGAATTTAAATTATTTTTACCTTGATCTAAGTGAAAAGTGTACAAAAAGCTAAATATTTTAGAAAAGAACACAACTTTCTCGCATTATTCAAAGATAATATTATTTAAAATAATAATAAATTGTTTAAACAATTATGTACGTTCACTTAAATTAATTATTACTCTCCAATTGAAAATTGGACTGAAAGCGGAAGGTTTTAGAAAAAAGCGCAACTTTCTAGCCTTATTCAAAGATAATAGTATTTAAAATAATAATAAATTGTTTAAACAATTATGTTTGTTTACTTGAATTAATTATCATTTGAATCCAAATAAAAAGTGGACTGAAAGTGGAAAGTTTTAGAAAAAAGCGCAACTTTCTAGCATTATTCAAATATAATAATATTTAAAATAATAATAAATTGTTTAAACAATTATTTCTTTCAAATTCAATTGATTATTGCCTCGCTTTAATTAAAAAGTTGAAAATAACTTAAAAATTTGGGAAAAACCCGCGATCTTCTAAATCTATTCTAAGAGAAAATGTCTAAAAATAATAATAAATTGTTTAAACAATTTATTTAAACATCTAATTATTAATGTAAAGTAGTATTTCATGTATGAAAAATAATTTGCATTTAAAAAACCGCAAAAAAATCATAACTGGCGCCAAAACTCGCATAACCCATTTTTTCACTTATGGGGTTTTTTTGGGACCCTAATAAAACAGACTTATGGGGGTGATTTTCACGGAGTAATATTTTTTTCGTATTCTATGGTTAATTTTGAAGAGAAATGTTGACTTTAAACTTAATTCAGCTAATATTGAAAATTCTGAATAAAATTTACATAAACGTCTTTTTTCTTATGGGAAATTTTTTTTCAAAACAAAAAAAGTGGATTTTATTTTTGTATGGATTCAAAGAAAAAAAAATTTCAATGTATTTTTGGACCACTTTGAAGTACAGTCGTACACAGATTCAAACTATTCAATGAAACTTTTCGCGGGGTTTGTTCATTTTATCAAGGTCGCTCAGAGCGGGGTTTTTAAATAACTATTTTTTTCAAAACAAAACACATTTCTTCTTGTTTCGATTCGAAGAAATCTGGTTCGAAAAATTGAGAATAAAAAAATTAAAAAATAAAACGCATTTTCGGACAACCCTCAGGTACAGTCGGACCTCGATTCTAAGAAACGTTTCGGGGGAGTAGTTCATTTTATCAAGGTCGCTGAGAGGGAAAGTGAATTTGCGCAGTTGCGCAGTAGACATGTGCGCAGCAATACATAATGGCGGGTTTTTTGAATATCGATTTTTTTTGAAGCAGAATAAAACACATTTATTTTTGTTTTGATTCGAAAAATAAAAAAAAATAAAATGCGTTTTTGGACCACACTAGTGTGCATGCAGCTTCAAACTTGTTTTTGCATTCGAGTCTGCCTCTTGTCTATACTCTGTTATCGACCGACCGGATGACGCGGTTCTCGGAATTCCCTTTCTGGATTTCCCTCCCACTTCGTCGGGAATCTGCGATTGGTCGGCGGTGACCTCAGACAACAAGTGATTGGTTCCTCGTGACGTAGGAGTCGCGAAACTTGTTCAAACTTGCCTACCCGGTAGACAGTTGTCCAGTGACGTTGTTCTTCTGGCATTAGTGCATCAGAAAGCGCCGAGTACACGTTGTGACAAGTATAGCGCTCAGCAATATTTTTACCGCGCCGATATTGTTAATAAAAAAAAAAAAGTGAAAACTAAAAACAATTTGTCGAATATTCAGTCAAACTCGATAACTGGGTCCGTTAATTCACCTTTGGACTCCCAAAGGGAAGACAGTCCAATAAATCCCATCAACTTCGGGAGGGTGAGTTTATCTAGAAATTCAATATTTTGCTTCTCTTTCCGACTCTCGAGGACGTTACATAACTTGTTTTCTCGGAACTAAAAGGATCGATAGTAACTAAATTCAGTTAATGAAAAAGTTGTTTAAAAAAAAAAGTGCGAATTCTAGAGAAAACGTTCGAAAACGTAGAAGTTTCGAAAGAATACGTTTATTTTAAAGCTTTTATAATTTGTTGTGAATAAATTAGACATTTTAATTATTATACAACAGATTTTTTAAATATTTTTTTTCTTCTGAATGACGCAAGTCTTTTTGGAAAATTAATACGTGCGTGTTACGTAAGGCGTGATAGGTTGACGCCGAACTGCCGACGTTTCAGAGTGATAATTGATGGAATTGATCGAAAATGTTCAGGCGAAAGGAAGATGCGGAAATGATAAGCTGCGTTCTGTGCAGTCAATTTTTATTCAATGTCATATTTGATGGCGCGGTTAATTTAAAAACATCTGAACTTCAAATGTCGGAAATTTGAAAAAGAAATTAAATTATTTTATTATTATATATAAATATATAGGAAACATCTATGTGTGCCTTTTTTTTAAATCATTTTTATCATGAACATTTTTTTATAATAATTTATTTCTTTAATTTTTTTGTTTATTAATATATTTTATATAATATATTTATAAATTTATAATTACAATTACAATCTTTATTATTTATTTATTAATTATTTAATTCATTGATTATTTATTATAATTAATTTTTAATCATAATTATTATTATAATACATTTTATTATTATTATATTGAATTCCTTTTTATTAAATATTCGATTTGAAGAAATATTTATGAGTTTTTTTTGAGGCTCTTAAATTTTCAAAACATGATTCAGCGCAAATAACGGTTCCTGTTTAACATGATCGCGAATGTTCCACAAATATCCCGTCGAAATTTTTCCATAGCAAATTTTTTTGTGACAACAGTTTGCAACGTTTATAAACGAAAACATAAAATTTTGAACAAAAAAATTTTCGTTTATAAACGATTTATTAAAAAAAGAAGACTTGAGTTTATATAAAAGTAACGAATTATTTTATTTTTATTATAATATTTTAATTATAAATATTATATATAATAATTAAAATTATATATTAAAATAATATATAATAATTAATTATAAATATAAAAAATAATATAATTATTTTATTCCGGAATCTGGATCTGAACCAATCCGGAAAAGTTCTACTTTTTGACCGGAAAAAACCAGGAAATGACCGGGAATTTAATTAAAAAGCCGGGAATTAACATTATTTTAATAATTTTGGTCAATTTAGAAAAGTTGAAGATTCATCATTTTAATTTAAAATTCTTCTCTGGTTGAACATGTAACTACTTTGTTAAGAATCAATTTATCTTTTTTTTTTTTTAATGAAAATTCAACTATTTGGTTAAAAATTGATATTTTGCATTTAAAAATTAAACTATTTGTTTGAAAATATTTGCACTTTGTGGAAAATTCGTCATTTTTGTAGAAAGTTTATCTTTATGGATGAAAATTAATTTTTTTTAGGCCTGAAATTCAGCTATTCCAGTTGAAAATTCAGTAATTTCGTTCAAAATTCATGTATTTTGTTAAAAAATTTATAATTTTTTGTAAAAAATTATCTTTTTATTTGAAATTTAATCTTCTTGTTTAAAAATTCTTCTATTCGGTTAACAATTCAAGTATTCAAGTTAAATATTTATTATTTCTATTAAATATTCATATTTTGGTTTGGAAATAAAATTATTTGGCTGAAAGTTAAACTTTTTTGTTAATTTTTTTTTGAAGATTCATCGTTTTAATTAAAAATTCATTTCTTTGATTAAAAAATTAGCTGTTTGATTAAAAACTTTTTTCCCTTTGGATGTTTTTCGTTTCTTTGTCTTCTTTAATTAAAGAGTCAATTATTTCGTTAAAAATGCATGTATTTTGTTAAAAAATTGCATATTTTGGTGGAAAATTAATCTTTTTATTTGAAAAGTAGTCTTCTTGTTTAAAAATTCATCATTTTTTAGTTGTAAATTCATCTTTCTGGTTTAAAAATCAACTATTTCAGTTGAAGATTCATTGTTATAGTTGAAAACTCTTATGTTTGGGTTAAAATTAATTTTTGTAATTAAAAATGTTACTATTCCATTTTCGGTTGAAAAATATTATTTTTTTAGTTCAAAATTCAACTATTTGGTTACAAATTCATGTATTTTGTTGAAAATTTATATTTTTTGGTAGAAAAATAATCTTTCTATTTGAAAATTAATCTTGTTTAACAATTCATCTCTTTGGTTGAAATTTCAAGTGTTCCAGTTAAGTATTCGTCGTTTTTTTAGTTGAAAATTCATCTTTTTGGTTTAAAATTTAACTATTCCAGTTGAAGATTCATAATTTTATTTGAAAATTCATCACTCTGGTTGAAAGTTGAACTATTTTGTTGAAAATCTTTTTTTTTTTTGTTGAAAATTAATTTCTTCAACTGAAAGTTTAACTATTCCATTTTTTGTAATAAATGAATATTTTTCAGTGAAAATTTTAAGTATTTTTTTCTCTGTGTTAAAGGATGTTTAGAATTACCGTCATACATTAAAATAAATATTTGCTTTTTTTCTGGATTCAACTTACAAATTATAAAAATTATTAGTTGAAAATTTCGATTTTAATTCAGTTTCAAAAGGTTTCAAAAATTTTAGAATATTTAAAAGGTTTTTGAACATTTTACAAAGACTTAAAGGATTTCAAAGATTTGAATACGTTTACAGTACACCAGATTTCTATGATTTTAAAATATTTCGAAGATTTGAAATGATTTCAAAAGGTTTAAAAACATTTTAGAAGATTTGAAAAGATGTCAATTTTAATTCACTGATTTTAACGAATAAAAAATATTTCACAAAGATGTAAGAAAAGTTTCACAATTATTTATAAAGATTTTAAAAAATTTCACAACAAATTCTCAAAGATTTCTAACGTTTCATAAAGATTGCAAGGATTTCAAAGATTTCAAAAAGGCATATACACCAGATTTCAAAGATTTCGAACATTTTCGTAGATTTTAACATTTTCAAAAGTTTCAAAGGTTATAAGTAAACTAGATTTTTCAGATTTCAAAAGATTTTACACGGATTTAAAATATTGTTATGAAAAACTTGACTTCTGGCTAGGAAAACCTGGAAAATGCATTGAATTTCGATATGGATTTCAAAAGTTTTAAATAATTATAAACAAACTAAAAAAAATCAAACAAAAACAACTAAATCAAAAAACCAAAAACACTTTTGGATTCGTCTCCGAAATATCCAGGTGTGCCTTTTTTGTTTTTTAACAATTTTTTAAACAATTAACTTATTTTTTAATGTTCTGCAATTGTTATAAACAAGCTAAGCGTCCAATCGAAAAACTAAAAACACATTTGGATTCGTCTTTGAAATAACTAGGTTTGCCTCTTGTAAAACTATTTTCCAAATAATCAAATCATTTTTTTAATAATTTAAAAATTTTGTAATTACAAAAAAACTAAGCGTCCGATCGGAAAACTAAAAACACCTTTGGATTCGTCTTCGAAATATCTAGGTGTACATTTTTTAAAACTGTTTTTCAAACAATCAAATTATTTGTTAATAATTCCAAACTTTTGTACTTAATTATAAACAAACTGAGCGTCCGAACAAAAAACCAAAAACGCCTTTGGATTTGTCTTCGAAATATCTAGGCTCTGTAAAGTTTAAAATTATAAATTAATTTTATAATTGTTTAAAAAACTTTTGTAATGAATTATAAACAAACTACGTGTCGGATCTAAAAATTAAAAACTTCTTTGGATTCGTCCTCAAAATATCTGGAGACGTCTTTTTTAAACCAAATTTTTAACAAATACATTATTTTGTAATGTTTTGCAATTGTTATAAACAAACTAAGCACTACACACCTTTCGAATCGTCTCTGAAATAACTAGGTGCGCATTTTTTAGTTTTTTAACCATTTTTTAAACAATTGAATTATTTTTTAATGTTCTACAATTGTTATAAAAAAACTAAGTGTCCGATCGAAAAACCAAACACATCTTCGGACTCGACTCTAAAATATTTAGGTGCGCCTTTTCGCTTTTTTTCAACATTTCATAAATAATTGAATTAGTTATTAATTTTCTGCAATTGATATAAATAAAGTAAGCGTCTGATCGAAAAAAAAACCAGTTTTAAACCAGTTTTTAAACAATTAAATCATTTGTTAATAACTTAAAACTTTATCGCGATGGATTTCAAACTTTTGTAATTAATTATAAAAAAACTAAGCGTCCAATCAATAAACCAAAAATAAATTTGGACGCTTAGTTTGTTTATAACAATATTGTAGAACTTTAAAACATAATGTCATTGTTTAAAAAATTGTTTAAAAAAAGCGCATTTAGATATTTCGGCGAAGAATCCAAAGGTGATTTCGATTTGTTTATTGTACGCTTAGTTTTTTAGAACAATCGCAGAACCTCGCATACTTTTGAAAAAAAAATTTCTTTTCATAAATTCGCAAAAAATGTTGATGATCTTCGAGTTTTCTCCAATTTATTTCCGGATTTAAAAAATGTAGTGAACCCTTCAGATTAATAAAAATCAAAAAGGTAATTTGAAAATTTTTGAAAAATACTAGAATATACAACAAAAATAGCCCGTTTTTTTTGGAAAAAAAATTCTCAAAAATTTTTTGGCACCCTATTCTGAAATAAAATTCCGCCTTTAATTTCAGTGAGAAATGAGAAATCACTTGGCAAGAGATACGTTAGTCAACGTTTGACAATAAAATTCTACATCGAATCAGAGGACATGGGTCAATTTTGGCACTGAGAGTTTTTTGATTCTGTGCCAACTTTATACAGATGCGAAATAATTTCTCTATTACCACGCCATAAATTTTATCAACTTTATCAGTTGCGAATATTTTCAGACTTCTCACTCTGTCCCCTATTCTCCGTTTTCCCTATTTCCCTTTCCCCCTATTTCCCCTATTTCCCCTTTTCCCCTATCCGCATTTTTCCGTATCCCCATTTTCCCCTTATTTAAAGAATTCCTCTTTCACTTCCTGTTGTCGAGAAACTTCCCCTTTTTATAATTTTTTAGCAGAAGGAAGTTGTGCCAAAAATCAGGTGTCTGGAAAAGATAGTTTTTCTATGATTTTAGGAATGAAAATAATATTACTGATGATGCGAATTAAACAAAAAAACACATTATTTAGATAGAAAATTTTCAAAAACAAATTTATTTTGACAATATTGTTTACAATTGAATTTTTTCTTACTACCACTTCTTACAAATTTCTGAAAAATGGTTAAATTATAAGTAATTTTATGGCTTATTTTATCGAGGAAAATATTATTTACAACTCTATTGTTTGCAATTTTGAAAATAAATTTTCCTATGGCTGAAATCGTTAAACCAATTTTTTTAAAGAAACCATTTTTGAACAAATGAAGAAGAAATTCTACCTGCTTTGATTAAAAGTTAATTCTTTGTAATTAAAAAGTCTAGTATTTTATTTTTGGTTCAGAGTTTATTTATTTTTACCACAAACTCTACTATTTGGTTGAAACTTTAACTATTTTATTAAAAAGTCATCCTTTTTTGGTTTAAAATTCTACTATTTTTTTAACGTTCGTCTTTTTGGATAGAAATTCGTCCTTTTGGGTTGAAATTCATCTTTTGGTAGAAAGGTCTTTTTTTGTTGAAAGTCAATTCCTTTGATATGAAATGTTTTGTGTTATGTTTTTGTTTCAGGATTCATCTCTTGTAACTAAAAAAAATGGGTTGAAGATTTATCTTTTTGGTTGAGAATTTAATTATTTTGTTGAAAATTAACATTTTTGTTACCAATTCGTCTTTTTGGATAAAAAATTAACCATTTTATGTTAAAAATTCATGTTTTTGGGTTGATTTTTTTAAATTCAATTATTTGGTTGCAACTATAATTTTCTTGATTAAAAATTTAACTATTTTTCGAAAATTTGTCTTTTTGGTTTAATGATTCATCTTTGTAAGTTGAAAATTCAACTATTATGTTGAAAGTTTGACTTTTTGATGAAAAATTAATCTTTTTTGTTGAAAATTAATATTTTTATGTTTAGAATTTATTTATTTTGTTGAAAATTAACTTTCTGGTTAAAAATTTATATTTTTGGTTGAAAAATCGACTATTTCGTGGAAATTTGTTCATTTTGGATAGAAAATTCATCATTTTGAGTTGAAAGTTCATCTTTTGGGTTGATTTTTTTTTAATTCGATTGTTTGGTTGCAAATATACTTTTTTGTTGAAAATTCCACTGTTTTGTAGAAAATTAGTCTTTTCGGCTTGAAAATTCAGCAATTTGGTTGAATTTTGTTGCTTTGTCAACTGCAAAATCTTTCTTGTTTGAAAATTTAAATCTTTTTCGAAAATTCGTCTTTTTGATTTGATGATTCATCTTTGTAAGTTGAAAATTCAACTATTATGTTTCAAAATTTTTTCTTTTTGGTAAAAAATGAATCTTCTTTGTTGGAAATTCATCTTTTCAGGTTTAGAATTTCATTATTATTTTAAAATTTATCTTTCTGGTTAAGAATTTATATTTTTTGGTTGAAAAATCAACTATTTCGTGGATATTTTTCATTA
>CAKNXH010001002.1:163962-209547 GCA_932178445.1 Andricus quercusramuli
TGCTAATCAATTTTTTTTTTTATATATATATATATATATATTATTCCAGTTGAATATTCCACAATTTCAGTTAAAAGTTCATCTCTTTGGTTGAACAATCATTTTTTGACTAAAAATTCAATTATTCAATTTTTGGTTAGAAAAATGATCTTTTTGGCTGAAAATTTGTCTTTTGGTTAAACATTAATTTTTTAACTTAAAACTAAATCACCCAAGTTTTAGTTGACCATTTATCTTTTTTAGTAAAAATAAATTTGTGTTGCAAATTAAACTATTTCAGTTGAAGAATCATTGCTTTAGTTGAAAACTCATATTTTTTGTTTAAAATTCAACTATTCCAGTTAAGGATTCATAATTTTAGTTGGAAATTCGTCAGTTGGATTGAAAATAAATTTTTTTATACTAAAAATGTAACTTCCATTTTCTGTATAAAACTGATTTTTTTTTAGTTTAAAATTCAAATATTTGGTTTAAAATTGGTATTTTTTAATTGGAAATTCAACTATTTCGTTAAAAATTCGTGTATTTTGTTTGAAAATTAATCTTATTTGTTAAAAATTCATCCGTTTGGTATTTAGTTCAACTATTCCAGTTGAATATTCATAATTTTATTAAAAAATTTATTCATTTTGCAATTTTTTGCTTTGTTTTAAATGTTGTTTAGAATGATCATTTTGAATTTTTTGGTTGTAAATTTATCTAGTTAGTTAAATAGTTGTCCAAAATCAACTATTTTGTTGAAAATTCTTTGTTTTCTGTTGTAGAAAATTTATTTTTCCGATTGAACATGAATGTATTTTGTTCAAAATTTGCTTTTTTTGTTAAAAAATTAATTTTTATGTTTGAAAATTCGATCATTTGGTTAAAACTCATTTTTTTGGTTGAAGATACATAATATTATTTCAGTTAAAATTTTATTTCTTTGGTCTATGAAAACATACGAAGAAGGATAAGTTTTCACGAAAATAGAATAAATTCGGAATAATATAGATTCGGAATTTCAAACAAACAAGATTAATTTTCTAACCGAAGAGATAAATTTTCAACAAAATACCTGAATTTTCTAGCAAATAGTTGAATTTTCAACTTATAAAGGTTAAATTTCTAACCAACAATGGAATATTGCCATTTTCTAAAAAAAAATTATTTTTAACCAATAAAAAAAACGAGTTTTCAACAAAAAAGTTCAATTTGAAACCAGAGTTGAGTCTTAAAAAAATATGATTTTTTAACAGACTAGTTCAACTTTCCACGAATTAGTTAAATTTCCATCTAAAAAACATGAAATTTTAACAAAATAATTAAATTTTCAACTCAAAAATATTATGTTTTAGCAGAAAAGTTAATTTTCTACGAAAAAGTTAAATTTTTATAAAAATAGTTTAATTTATAACCAAATAGTTAAATTGAAACCAAAAATATGAATTCTCAACAAAAAAGTTAATTTTCAATCGACTAATTTATTTTTTCCACCAAATTCTTCAATCCTGAACCAAGCCAGATTTTTCAAACAACAATTAATTCTAAACAAAAAAAAAACGAATTTCCAATGAAAGAGTCATATTTTTAATCAAAGAGATGAATTATCAACTAAAATTATGAATCTTAAAAAAAAAGACTTTCCAACAAAAGATTTCAACACAAGAGATGATTTTTAACTCAGAAGGTTAATTTTCTAAAAATGTATTAGTTAATTTTTCAACCAAGATGAATTTAAAAAAAAAATTCTCTGCAAGAAGGTTAATGTTCTACCAAAACCACATAAGTTTCAACAAAAAAAAGACAAATTTTTAACAAAATACATGAATTTTCGTCTAGAAAATATAATTTTCAATAAAAAATGTCAATTTCTAACCGGAAATAAAATAGTTACATTCTTAGTAAAAAAATTAATTCTAAACCAAAAAAACAACAAATTTTCAACAAAATAGTTACATTTTCAAACAAAGAGATGAATTTTCAACTAAAAAAATTATGAATCTTAAAAAAATGAATTTTCAACCAAAAGAGTTTAAACCAAAATATGATTATTTAACCCAGAAGATTAATTTTCTAAAAGTGGAATAGTTAAATCAACCAAGGAGATGAATCATCAACCAAATTATCCAGCAAGAAAATTATTGTTCCACAATAAATGACGGATTTTCAACAAAATTCTTTTTTGGTTAAAAATCACAACTTTTTGTTGAAAATTATTCTGTTTTAGTTGGGGATTTAACTATTCTGTTGAAAATTTGTCTTTTTTTTTTGGTTGAATTCAACTGTTTGGGATTCCAATTAAAATCTTTTTTGGTTGAAAATTCTACTGCATATTACATTTTTCGCCGAGAATTCATCTTTTTAGGTTGAAAATTCAACTATTTAGTTGAAAATGGAACTACTTTGCTAGAAATTCACTTGTCCGATTGATGATTCATCATTTTATTTGAAAACACTTTTTTTTGTTCAAAATTTAGCTTTTTTGTTGAAAATTTATCTTCTTCAGTTGTAAATTCCTGTATTCTGTTGAAAAATGGTCTTTTTTGGTAGAAAATTAATCTTTTGGTTTGAAAATTCAATTATTCGCTTAACAATTAATTTTTTTGGTTGATGATTCATCATTTTAGTTGAAAAACATTTCTTTTTTTGTTCAAAATGTAACTATTTTGTTAAAACTTATTCTTTTCAAATATTTTCCTAACTGAAAATTTAACTATTCCATGTTTCTGTTTCGGCGAAAATTCAACTATGGGGTTGAAAATTCGATCTTTTTGGTTGAATTCCATTATTTTTTATTGAAAATTGTAATCTTTTCTGTTTGAAATATCAGCTGCCACATTTTTCGTTCCGAGTTCATATTTTCCGAAAGAAGATTTAATTACTTGGTTGAGAGTTACTCTTTTGTTAAAAATTAATTTTTTGTTTTAAAGATTCATCATTTTAATTGAAAGTTCATCTCCTTGGATGAAAAATGAGCTATTTTGTGGAAAATTCGTTTTTTCTTTGGCTGGAAATTAATTTTTTTACTGAAAATTTAACTATCCCTGTTGCAACTTTAACTATTTTGTTGAAAATTTGTTTGTTTTTTTCTTGTTTAAAATTATTTTTGTTATTGAAAATGTTACTATTCAATATTTAGTTGAAAAATGATCTTTTTTACTATTTTTATTATTTTTTCATTCAATTATTATTTTATTATTTATTATTTTTAAGAAAATGTTCACTTTTTTAGTAGAAATTAATCTTATGGATTGAAAATTAATCTTGTTGTTTGTAATTTAATGTTAAACATTAATTTTTAAGTGAAAGTTTAACTATTCAATTGTTGATTGACAATATCTTTTTAATTGAAAATTCATGTATTTTATTGAAAATTCGTCTTATTTAGTAAAAATTAATCCTCTTGGTTGAAAATTCTTCTTTTTGTTTAAAAAATCAACTATTCCAGTTAAAGATTGATCATTTCCGTTGAAAATTCATGTATTTTGTTGAAAAATCGTTTTTATCATAGAAAATTCATTTTCTTGGTTTACAATTCATGTATTCCAGCTAAGTATTCATCATTTTAGTTGAAAATTTATCTTTTTTCTTTAAAATAAAACTACTTGGTTGAAAGTTAAATTGAATTTGTTTTTAAAATAATTTATGTTGTGTGGAAAATTAATTTCTTTTAAATGAAAATTTAACTATTTCATTGTTGGTTGAATACTGATATTTTTTAGTTCAATATTCAGCTATTTGTTTGAAAATTGATGTTTTTTTAGTTGAAAATTCAACTTTTTAATTGTGAACTAATGTACTTCTTGAAAAATCGCGTTTTTGGTAGAAAATTAATCTTTTTGGTTGAAAATTCAATTATTCCAGTTGAAGATTCATCACTTTGTTTGAAAATGTAACAACGTTGTTGAAAATTAGTTTTGTTTTTGTTGGAAATTACTTTTTTCATCTTTTTGGTTAAAAAATCAACTATTTCAGTTAAAGATTAATCATTTCAGATGAAAATTCATGTATTTTGTTGAAAAATCGTCTTTGTGGTAGAAAATTTATTTTCTTTGTTTAAAATTCATTTATTCCAGCTAAAAATTCATCATTTTAGTTGAAAATTTATGTTTTTGCTTCAAAATAAAACTACTTTGTTGAAGGGAATCAGCGTGTGTGGGTGCAGAAAGGGCAGTGAGTGCGGAGAGCAGGGGTAAAGGAAGAAGGGTGAGTGAAGGCAAGTGTGCAAAGGGTGGAAATAAGTTGTGAGAAAGGAAAGTTGAAACGTGCAAATTTTGTTTTGAGGTTAGGTATAGAAGGTGGTTGTCGGGAAGGGGGGCAAGAGGTAGGCAGGTGAAGAGAGGGTAGCGTCGTGGAACAGTGGGTAAGGTTGGATACTGGGATGCCGACGGTAAGAAGCCCGCAAACGGGCGCCAGAGGGCAGGGAGAGGAAGAAGCAAGAGCGGACGAGGTTTTGAGCGTGGTTAGTGGGGAGAAGGGAGAATTTGACAGTAGCGATGACGAGACGTTCGAGACACCGACCAGGGAGAGAAGGGGTTCAGGCACGAGCCAGAAACGCGGGAGACCATCAAACCTACAGCGCCTCAACAGGCTAGGTAGAGCGGGCTCGAATAGGAGTCTGGATGAATGGCACAAAAAGGGGAACGTGACTAGCAGTGAAGGGGAAGATAAAAGGAAGAGAGAGGAAGGGGAAGAGGATCCGGAAAGGGACAAGGATAACAAGAAAATGAAAAGTAAACGAAAAACACCAGACAGAGATTGGGGGGATGGGGGGATGTTTGAGAAGCTAGCGGCCCTCATAAAAGGGTTTAGAGAGGAAACAAGGAAGAGTCTGGAAGATATGAATAGGCAGGGGAAAGAAGTTAGGGGGGAAGTGAGAAAAGTAAGAGAAAAGTGGGAAGAGTGGGATAAACTCTGGAAAGAGGAGAAAGACAAGGTATGGGGTAAACTAGAGGCCATAGAGAATAGACAGAGAGAGATTGACGAACAGACAAATAGGGAGATAAAACAACTGGAAGAACGGGTAAGCAAATTAGAAGTTAGGAATGAGCATATGGGGAAGGGAACAGAAAGTGCGGAAAAAGTAGAAGGGAGTGATAACGTGCAAAATGACAATGAAAGAATGAAGAAGAGACTGAGTGAGATCGAAAGAAGATTGGAAGGGGAAGAAAGGGCGAAGAGAAAAAATAACATAGTAGTCAAGGGATTGAAAATAGAGAGTGAAACAGGGGAAATTGAAATCAAAAATCTGCTGAGAGATATTGGAATTCGGGTAAGGGTAGAAGGAGTTAAGAGATTAGGAATGACGAAGGAAGGAAAAGAAGGAATGTTTGTAGTAAAAGTAGGGAGTGAGGAGGAGAAAAAGAAAATTATGGAGAACAAAAAATTATTGAAAGGAAGAAGGGAGAGAATTGAAGAGGATTTGACTTGGAGGGAGAGGAAAAGGAGATGGCAAATAGAACAGAGAGCATGGATAGAGAGGAAAAAGGGATGCATGGTATGGATAGGGCGAGACAGACTATGGATAAATGGGGAGGAGTGGGTCTGGGACGAGGAAGTAGAAGAAATAAGGAAAAAGGGAAAAAGGATTGAGAAAGATAGAAGAAAGGAAGATTCAAAAGAGGCTAGAGAGCAAACAGGGGGGTTTCCAAAAAGCAAGGCGGAAGAAAAGTAAGGAGGATAGAGGAGGGAAGGGAGGAGAAAAAAGTGAAAATAGCTTTCTGGAATGTGTCAGGCTTGAAGAACAAGAATGAAGGTTTCTGGCGGGAGTTAGAAAAGTGGGACGTGATTATGATGAGTGAAACCTGGGCGGATGAGAAGGATTGGAAGGGGATGAAAAGGTAGTTACCTAAAGGGTATGTGTGGACAATGCAAGAGGCAAGGAAGGAACACGTTAAAGGTAGAGGAATGGGCGGCATGGTATCAGGGGTGAGAAAAGAATGGGCAGTAAAAGGTAAAATAGAGCAGGACAGAGAAGAAAAGGAGGGAACAATGGTAAGAAGGATTATAATAGGGAAAGTCAAAATAGCGGTGGTTTGTGTATATAGAAGAAGAGGGGAAGAGGAAGGTTGGAGAGTAATAAGGAGGTGGATGGAGGAAAAGAAGGAAGAATTGGTTTTGATAGGAGGTGACTTAAATGCCTGGACTGGCGAGCAAGGGGGAGGGATTTGGGATGAAGAAAAGGAGGCATATATGAGGAGCTCCAAACATAGGGAGATAGACCGGGAGGGGAGGAAGTTACTAGACATAATAGGAGAAACCGGATGGTTTATATGTAATGGCAACATGAAAGGAGATGAGAAAGGAGAGATTACATTTATAGGTAAGGGAGAAACAATAATAGACTACATCTTGGCAGAAGAAAGAATGAGTAATATGATATGCAGTATGAATGTAGGGAATGAGATAGGGTCAGAACACTTCCCAGTAATAGCTACACTGAAAGGTGGCGTCCATAAGCGTGGCAGAGGGAGAAAGGAAAGAGGGGGGGAAAGGGACACGAAAATGGGAGTCTGGGGGGTAGATAAATTAAAAGTGTTTGAACAGAAGATGGAAAAGGAGAATATTAGATATGAAAAGGAGGAGGGGGTAGACTCGTTAATTAAAAGGTTGAAAGGGTCGATTGAGAAAGTGAAGAATGAGATAGGTACAAAAGAAGGAAGAGAAGAGGGAAAGAGAGGATGGTGGGACGAGGAATGCAGGGAGAGTAAGGAGAGAATGAAAGAGTCTGTAAAAAAGTGGAGGAAAGGAGAAATAGAGAAGGCGGAGTACAACAGGAGAAAAAGAGAACATGAGAAGATGCTGGAAGGGAAAAAGCAAAGGGGAAAGGAGAAATACAAGGAAGAAGTAGAAAAAGCAATCAAAGAAGGTAGGGTCTGGGATGTGATAAACAGGGAAAGAGGAGGAAGGAAGGGCGTGAATGAAGAAATAGAAATGGAGGAATGGACGGATTATTTTAAGGGTCTGTTAGGGGGAGAACAAAATAAGATCAAAGGGGAAAATAGAAAGACAGTCCAGGGAGAAACGGAGGAAGCGAACGAAATAACAAGAGAAGAAGTAAATGAGGCGATAGATAGACTGAAAAGAAACAAGGCCACAGGAGAGGATGGTATGGAGAACGAAGCGATAAAGTATGGAGGAGAAGGGATTAGGGAAGTGATGTGGAGGATATGCAACAAGGTCTGGAAAGGAGAAGGGTGGCCGGAGGAGTGGATGACAGGGCTGGTAGTACCGCTTGTTAAGAAAGGGGAGGGTAAGAAGGTAGAAGAGTACAGAGGGATCACTCTCATGCAAGGGGGCTATAAAATATACACAGAAATTCTAAGAAAAAGGTTAGAGAATCAGATAGAAGAGAAGCAAAGTATCCCACACAACCAGACGGGATTTAGAAAAGGGATGGGGACAATAGACAACATTTACGTACTCAACTACTTGGTTAACAGAAACTTAGGGAGAAAAAGAGGGAAATTAGTCGCTTTGTTTGTAGATTTCAAAGCAGCTTTTGACTCAGTGAATAGAAAAGTGCTATGGCAGGCAATGAAAGAGAGGGGAATAGAAGAAGGGCTGGTGGAGAGGATAAAGGAAATTTTTACTGAAACCAGGATTAGGGTGAAGATACGCGGGGAAAAAGGGGAGGTTTTCTGGACAGGAAGAGGTCTAAGGCAAGGGTGCCCGTTGAGTCCACTACTTTTTAATTTGCTGCTGGCAGACCTAGAGGAGAAGCTAAAGGAGAAAGGGAAAGGGGGGACGATCCTGGGTAATAGCAAACTATACTCCCTAGCATACGCGGACGACGTAGTTCTAATAGCAGACGATGAGAAGGGGATGAACCTAATGATAAGAATTTTCGAAGAATACGTGGGAACAAAAGAACTGACGGTGAACGTAGGGAAGACCAAGGTGATGTGCTTCAGAAATAAAAAGACCAAAATAGGTTACGTTTGGAAGATGAACGGACAAACAGTGGAAATTGTGGAGGAGTTCTGTTACCTAGGTTTTTGGTTTGAGTCAGGAGGGGGGAAACGATTTGCAGGTGAGGAAAAGAATCGAAAGTGCGAGTAAAGTAATGGGCCAAGTATGGGGTATAGGAAAGAGAAGGTTCAAGGACGATTGGAGAATGAGGGTTTGGTTGTTTGATGCGTTGGTTTGGGCGGTGTTGTGTTATGGAGTGGAGGTTTGGGGATGGAAGGAACATAGGAAAGTGGAAAGCATACATGAGAGATTTCTGAGATGGGTAATGGGGGTCAGTTGGAGTTGTCCAGGATACATGATAAGGGAAGAACTAGGAAGGGAAAAAATGGTAACTAGACAAATTAAGAGAGCCTGGAGGTTTGAAGAGAAACTGAAAAGGGGGGAGGGGAGCAGGATAGCACAAGTATGCTTGGACGAAGTTCGGAACAAGGAGACGAGAGGAAATTTGGGAAACTCGAAATGGGAGGAAGAAAGGACAAAAATGAGGAATGTTTGTGATATGCAGGAAGGGGTTCTGGATTGGCAGAACATAGAATTAGAGCTATTAGTAAGACAAGGAGAAGAGAGATGGAGAAAGATTATGGATTCGAAGTACAATAGATGGTATATGATGGTCAAAGGGTTGACGGAACCAGAATATTTGCAAAAGATGAAAAAGGAAGACAAATGGAATAGGGTGGTACGGTTTAGAATGGGGGAAGGAGTGAGATCTTGTAGATATTGGATGGATGAAGAGGATAATTTGTGCAGAGTATGTGGATACGAGGTGGAGTCATGGGCACATGTGTTAGAGAGGTGTACAGGAGAGGAAGATGGACAGTTGAGTGTGGATGAGTGTGTGAGATGGATCTTGGATGGTAATGGACAGGGAGTGATGTGGATGAAAAAGCTGGAAGAAATAAGAGAAAGTAAGGGAACAGGGCAGAGCCAAACGGGTAATCCTCTGTGAAGGAAAGTCACTAGAAAAATGGTAAATTTTAAATCGTTGAAAATGCAATTGATGGTAAGAGAAAACGGAAGCCCTGGAAGGTCACTCATACTTAGATTTGTAGAAAGTTAAGAATAATAGTATTAATATGACTGTTATCATGTAAGGCGAAGATTTAGAATATAAGCAGCGAATAAGTTAGACTAAGGATGAAATGTAAAGATATGTACAGGGAGCGGAGGCCCTCAAACCCGTAAAAGGGAGAGATTAAATATACATACATACATACATACATACATTTATTCCAGCTAAAAATTCATCATTTTAGTTGAAAATTTATGTTTTTGCTTCAAAATAAAACTACTTTGTTGAAAATTAAATTAAATTTTTTTTTTTAATAAGTATGTTTTTTTTCTTGAAAATTCATTTTTTTACTGAAAATTTAACTTTTTCATTTTTGTTGAAAACTGATCTATTTTTTGTTCAAAATTCAGCTATTTGTTTGAAAATTGATCTATTTCAGTTACCAAAATATGCACTGCATTTTAATTATAAGTATATAAAATAAAAATTGATTTGAATTATTATTCAAATTCATGGACTTTAAGAGAAAAATACAAGAAATCATTAATTATGTTTTTAGTATTATTTAATTAGTCGATCGCGCTGAAATATTTAAGAATATCTTGTAATATTAATTGAATTCCTAGAAACTGAAAAAAACATTATTTAAAATAAATTCGCAAAACTGTATACATATCCGAGTCGATTGTTTTAAAATATGCGAAATATTTAAATGGCTACATGTTATGAAAAATTATGCCTGGAAAAAACTTGGGATACCTGGAAAAAACCTGGAATTGTCAGGGAATTTTTTCCAGGATTTGAGTAGACACCCTGATAGTTCCATTTCTGATTTCCAAAATTTTGGTTTTTTTCGACACACCCAAAAATATACAGCATGGAAATTAAGAATTCAATTCGCCCGTATCTTAAAAAATATATATGCAGACACAAAATTCAGTCGAAAATTTTGAATTATATCTGAAATGACGTGGTTTTTTCAGGTACTATCAACATGCAACCGTCAGCTACGTCCATCATCTGCTTCTCGTGGCGTGAGATCGAGGCCTCCAGAGGAAGATCCTCTAGCTTGCTCGAAGACGGAAATGATCCCTCTTTTAACTCCAACTATGGAGTCGAATCTCCTGAAGGAATCCTGGACATTCCCGAAAATGAGGCCGAGCAGTACTGTCGACGGCGAAGACAACAGTCAGAACTTCTCTGTCTGGGAGGAGAACTTTCAAGACCTCAGTGGCTGGTGCATGGACCCATTCACGGAACAATGCGATTTTCCTATAGGTGAAGCGATCAATCCCAAACTGTCGGGTAAATATTTATTTTTATAACTCCTACACCAGGGATCACAGTTAACAAAATTCCGAATAATAAAATTCTGGAATTGGAAAATTCCCGAAAAATAAAATTCCTGAATTATAAAATTCTCGAATAATAAAAATGCCGAATTGGAAAATTCCCGGACAGTTTATAATATTATCGAATTGGAAAATTCTCGAAAAATAAAATTCTGGAATTGGAAAATTCCCGAAAAATAAAATTCCCGAATTACAAAATTCTCGAATAATAATGTTACCGAATTGGAAAATTCCCGAATACTAAAATTTCCGACAGTCTATAGTATTACCTAATTTGAAAATTACCAAATCATAACATTCCCGAAATTAAACAATTAAAATGGTATTTATTAAAAATACAATAATCTAATATTGACATTAAAAAATAGTTTTCTAATGAATTTTAGAAACTTTAAACATTAAAAATAATTTTTATAAATATATTTGATTATGATATTTTTAATGAATGAATAATATTTATAAAGTGATTGACACCAGGGATCACAGTTTAAAAAATTCCGAATAAGAAAATTCTGAAATTGGAAAATTCCCGCAAAATAAAATTCCCGAATAATATAATTACCGAATTGGACAATTCTCGAGTTGAAAAAATTCCGAATAATAAAATTCTGGAATTGGAAAATTCCCGAAAAATAAAATTCCTGAATTATAAAATTCTCGAATAATAAAATTGCCGAATTTGAAAATTCCCGGACAGTTTATAATATTACCGAATTAGAAAATTCTCAATTAAAAAAAAAATTCCGAATAATAAAATTCTGGAATTGGAAAATTCCCTAAAAATAAAATTCTGGAATTGGAAAATTCCCGAAAAATAAAATTCCTGAATTATAAAATTCTCGAATAATAAAATTGCCGAATTAGAAAATTTTCGGACAGTTTATAATATTACCGAATTGGAAAATACTCGAGTTGAAAAAATTCCGAATACTAAAATTCTGGAATTGGAAAATTCCCGAAAAATAAAATTCTCGAATAATAATATTACCGAATTGGAAAATTCCTTAATAATAAAATTCCCGCCAGTATATAATATTACCTAATTTGAAAATTACCAAATCATAAAATTCCCGAAAATGAACAATTAAAATTGTATTTATCAAAAATACAATAATCTAATATTGTCATTAAAAAATAATTTTTAATGAATTTTAGAAACTTTAAACATTAAAAATAATTTTTATAAATATATTTGATTATTATATTTTTAACAAATTAATAATATTTATAAAAAATGATTTTTATTGTCTAAATTCGGGAATTTTATAATTCGGCAATTTTCTGTCGGGAATTTCCAAATTCTGTAATATTTTAAGCCATCGGAAATTTTATTATTCGAGAATATTCGAATTCGGGAATTTTCCAATTCAATAATATTATAAACATTTCTGGAATAATTTTGTTATTCGCGAATATTTCAATTCGGGAATTGTATTATTCTGCCATTTTATAATTCAATAGTAATTTTATCATTTCTCTTGTTCAAATATCCTCTTTGTGGTTGGAAATTATATTGTTTTGTCAAAAATTTAATAATTTTGCAGAAAAGTCATTCTTCATAGTAGAAAATTAAAGTATTTTGTAGATAACTCGTCTTCTTGGCGTGTAAATTCAACATATTTGATAATCTTTTCTTTATTGAGGGAAACATCTTTTTTTTTGAAAATATAACTATTTTCTTGAAATTTTTTTTTATTGTTCAAAATTTTATTGAAATTCATTTTCAAATAAAATAATTGCACGCAAAACAATTAGGCGTGCGCTTAGCGCGCGCGTAAGGTTCTGGTTTGGTAGAAAATTAGTCTTTTTGGTTCAAAATTAATCTTTTTGCTTGAAAATTCATATCTTTGGTTGAAAATGTAAATATTTGTTTGAAAATTCATCTGTTTTATTGAAGAATCATCTTTTTGGTTGAAAATGTCTTTTCTTAACTGAAAATTTAAATATTTCACTCCATTTTGACTTGGAAATTCCACTGTTTGGTTGAAAATGGTTGAAAAAAAATATTGTTGAAACTTTGGCATTCATCTTTTTGGTTGATAAATGAACTATTTGGTTAAAAATTCATTTTTTACGTTTGAAGGTTCATCATTTTTAAGTTAAAAATTAATTTCTCTATTGGAAAATTTAATAATTTTGTTCAAAATTCAGTTTTTTTTATTACAAATTAAATTTTCAAACTAAAAATGTACTAATTCCATTTTTGCTGAAAATTTAAAATGTTTCTTGGTTAAAATATCAATTATTACATTTTTCGCTATGCGTTGATCGTTGAATGAATTTTATGTGAATTTTTTATGAATTTTAAACTAAAATGATGAATTTTCAAGAACAAAAAATGAATTTTTAACAAACTAATCAAATTTAAAATTAAATAAGATGAATTCTCAACGAGAAATGTTATAGTTGATATTTCAAACAAAAATTATTCTTTAGGCAAGAAGGAAAATAAATTTCAACCAAATTGTTGAATTTTGAAGCTTAAACGACCAATTTTCTACAAAAGACCTGCATTTTTAACGAAAAAGTTAATTTTAAACCAAATAGTTGAATTTTCAACCCAAAAGAAAACGAATTTACAATAAAAAAAGGGTGACTTTGTAAAAAAATTGTTGACTTTTCAATGAAATAATTACGTTTTCAACAAAATAATATAATTTTTGAACTAAAATGACGAACTTCTAAGAAAATACATGAATTTCCAACTAAGTAATTGAATTGGCAAATGAAAAAAAAATTCTAAACCTAACGTGAAATTGTTACTTTTTCAGCTAAAATAAATAAGATTCAAAGAAAAAAAAACTGAAATTTAAAAAATTAATCAAATGTATAATCAAATAAGATGAATTCTCAACGAGAAATGTTGTAGTTGATATTTCAACCAAAAATTATTCTTCAGACAAGAAAGAACAGGAATTTCAACCAAATTGTTGAATTTTGAACCTAAAAAGGCAAATTTTCTACAAAAGACCTGCATTTTTAACAAAAAAGTTAATTTTCAGCCAAATAGTTGAATTTTTAAACCAAAAAAAAAAGAATTTTCCACCAAAAAAGAACGACTATAAAAAATTGGTGACTTTTCAATTAAATAATTACATTTTTAACAAAATAATACAATTTTTAAACAAAAATTACGAACTTTTAACGAAATACATGAATTTCCAACTAAATAGTTGAAAATAATTGAATTAATATTAAATTTATTATTTTATTTTTAATTATTGATTAATTAAAAATAATTAAAAATAATTAAAAATTGAAATAATGAAAAAGATAATTTTCAAAACAAACATGAATTGGTCACTTTTTTGGCTAAAATGAATAAGATTCAACAAAACAAAACTAATTTTTAATAAAATATTCTAATTTTTAACCAAATAATAGCATTTTTAACTTAAAAGGGAACTAGCGAAAATGGGTAATGGGTAAATATGAGGAATGAAGGGAAATGAAGGAGGGGATGTAGGGTTAGTGAGAGTAAATAATGAGAGGGGAAACAAGCGTCGGTGTTTGGGAAGTGAGGGGAAATGAGGAGAAATAGGGGAAATAGGAGAAATAGGGGAAATAGAAGAAGTAAAGGGAAATTCTGGGTAATGAGAGTGGGGGAAGTCACCTAAAATTAGGGAGGGAAAGTGAGTGTAAGTGGGAGAAAGTAGGGGAAATGATTAGAAGTGAGGGTAAGTGAGAGTGCGAAATAGGGAAAGGAAGTAGGAGAGGAAGAGTGTTATCTGGAAAAGCGAGGAGAGGGGGAAGTAGGGTGAGTGAGGGTAAAGGAGGGAAGAGCAATTAGGAGAAATAAGCGAGAGTGTGTGGGAAGTGAGGAGGAATGAGGGGTGGGGAACTGGAGCAGTGAGGGGAAATTATGGGAAAAGATGATAGGGGGATTAGGGGAAGTGAGTCGAAATTAGGGAGGAAAAGTGAGTGTAACTGGGAGGAAGTAGAAGAAATTATAAGGAATGAGGATGAGTAAGAGTGAGGGGAAGGGGAAGGAAGTAGGGGAAGAGTGTTAGCTAGGTAAGTGAGGAGAGGGGAAAGTAGTGGAGGAAGAAGTTGGTGAAGGGTCGCTAATTGTGAAATGTGAAGAGGGAAGTAAGGGAATGGAGGGGAAGTAGGAGAATGGAGGGGAAGTAAGAGTGAGAAATTATAGTAGGGGAAGGTGCCTTGCTTTGACTATTTTTTTTTATCTGAAATTGAGCTACTGAACCGCTGTGATCCCTGTTACCTCTTTATGATAGTGATTAAGTGATTCATGAAGAGAATGATTTTTCTTTAGACACGAGATACGAGAATGAAGTCTCAACTTTGGAAGGAGTACCCGAAGGTTTCACAATTGTATATGACGAGAATAGGAATTGCGATGAGGATATTTTGCATAGCGCAGATCTTTCAAGTCTGCAAGCGGTCGTAAAATTTGAAGATCTGAAGCCAAACTGCATTTCAGAGATCAAACCGGATCTTTGGTTAAATCCTATGACCGACACAACCAGCAATACAGATATCAGTACTGATGCAGCAGCAACAACATCATACACTTCCGGGCGAATGATACCCGGAAATCTGAAATTACACATACCACCTTCTCAAGTAGAAGAAGTGAAGACTATGGATCCACTTGAACCAGCCATTTTTTCCGCACTGGAGACTAATGAACAGGAATCGTTTGATCTACTCTCCTACCTTTGTGATGTATGTATTTTATATTCAAGCTTGGTCAATTTTTATATCTGGTGCCCTGTACACTCCAGGACCCATAGAAGCCGGTTCGATTTTCCAATTCCTCGGAAAGGCCGCAGTGCGCGAGTACTCAGTCGAGTATATTGCGCAATATTATGCAATATTATGCATTCCAATTGGAAACGGTTGAGGCGGACCTGTCTGTTCACATTTTGAGTGTAGCGATTTAGTAACAAGGCCAGTGCGAGGCAATCCCTGAAACTGTTATTATATGGGACTTGGAGTGTATTTGAGTTTATACGAGAAAGAAATTGAGGGGGAAATAACTCTGGTAATACGATGGACCGCTCGGTTATCCGAAGTGGTAATTCAGTGTCTTTCAACTCTTGGATAGATCAGGCGGTAGCGCTCCGAGTTTGTAACGGAAAGTCCGGGCTCGATTCCTGCTGCCTGAATTTTTTGCCAATTTTTTTTTTTCATTCAATGAATGGAAAAATTGTGATGTACCTTTACGTCAAACGAATGCTTTATGGAAAATTTTATACTATTCTTGTAGAAAATGTCTTTTCTTTATATTCTGTTTTTTATATCAATAGAAGATTTAAACTTTGAAAAGATTCCAACAAGTTTTAAACAAAATAGTGATTTGTAACGATTTTGAAATCAAATTGAGAAGCTTTTTAAAAATTTCGAAAGGTTTCAAGATAATAAGAAAAATTTTTTAAGATTCCTGGGAACAATTAAAATAATTTTTTATATTCTAAACAAATAAAAATTTCAGGAGAATATTTAAAAAGATTAAAAAAATTTTTTCATGAATGAATCACCGTTGTGCAGCTATTATTTTTAGAAAAATTCGAGTAAGTTTAAAAGATATTTATACGTTTTGAAGAGATTAAAAAATAATATAAGTTTCTTGAAATTATTTTAAAACTTTTCAAAAATAATCTAGAAACAAAAATTTTTTTTAAGCATTTTCAAAGCTTCGAAAAAAATAAAGAAATTTTATTAAGATTCCATGCAAAATTATAAATTTTTTTTTCTTGAAAAAATAGTTTTGAGAGACTATTTTAAAATGTTTTCAAAATTGTTAAATAATAAGCTGGAAGATTTTAGGTCAATCTCTTTTATTTTTGGAGGATTTACTCAAAGTTTGAGGAAAAATTCGAATCAGTTTAGGAGATATTTAGAAGATTTTAAATAATTTCAAGAATAATTTAAAATGTGAAAAGATAAAAAAAATGTAATTAAACGACTGAAAAATCCCGATAAATAAAATTCCCAACACTGTAGAGTTTCCGAATTTCAAAATTCTTGAACAATAAAATTTCCGGAACGCAAAAATCCCGAATTGGAAAATCTCCAACCGAAAATTGCCAAATTATGAAAAATCTTAACTAGAAAGTTTTCGAATTTCAAAATTCACCAATTCGAACAATTAAAACCTTTTTTTCTCATAAATATTATTTTTTTATTAAAAATAGAATAGACAGACATTTTTATCGAAGAAAATTTTTTTTCCATGTATGAAGTTTTTAAAAATTATTGCTTGAATTGAAAACAACAATAATTGTATGAAAATAGTATAAGAAATAAATTTAAAAACTCGTGCGTGTCGAAGGAAAAAAAAATTCACCATAAATTATATCCAACCCTGATAATATTTTCCAAACAACTTTGACAGGCTTCAGTTCAGGAAGTTTAAACAAAAAATGTACATTAACAATTTAATTTTTTAGAACATTTTTTCTAATTTTTCAAAAATACTAGTTTAATGACAAAATTTCGAGTTTTTTGAAAAACAAATCACAAAATTCAAATACACCTAACTTTTCAGAATTTTTTTTTTTTTTTTTTTGCAAATCGGAAAAATACGTATCGCCTAATTTTCTCTAGAAAACAACATACACTTCGTCTCCGAGAGATTCTGCGATTTGAAGTGTAAAAATTTGCATTCAAAAATATATTTTTTTCAACTATTGTTACTTTAAATTCTAACAATAATTCAAAAAACATTTAAACCTCGAGAAAAATTATATTTCATACAAAGATTTGATTATTTTATCTAAAATAAATAAAAATTTGATGAAAAACAATTTTTTAATTGTTTAAATTCGTTAATTTTCTGGTTCGGGTATTTTGTACATATTCTGCAATTTTCTGTCGGAAATTTTCAAATTCGGTAATATTATTATAAACTGTCCAGAATTTTATTTCGGGAATTTTTCAATTATGGAATTTTATTATTGGGGAATTTTCCAATTCTGGATCAAAAAAATGATATTCTTGACACTGGAAAATTATAAAATATCCGAACTAGAAAATTCCCGAATTTCATCAAATAAATTTCTTCAATAAATATTATTTATTAAAAATATTATAATCAAATATTTTTATTAAAAAAAATGTATTTTTAATGTTTAAATTTTCAAAAATTACTGTTTTAATCGATAATATTAATAATTTTAGAAACTTTAAACATTAAAAATAATTTGTTTGAGATAAAATTTTGATTATTATATTTTTAATAAATAAGTAACATTTATAAAAAAACAAACTTTATTTAATTTTCTAATTTCATATAATTTATTATTCGGGAATTGTCCAATTTGGTAATATTATAAGCTGTTAGGAAATTTTATTATTCAGGAATTTTATTATCAGGAAAATTTTCAATTTAGGAATTTTACAGTGTCGGGAATTTTATTTTTCGCGATTTTTCAGTCGTTCCTTCATTTTTCGGGATTTTTCAGTCGTTTCAAAACAAAATCAAGATTTTCAAAGTTTTTGAAATGAAGCGTTGAAGCTTTCTAAGGATTTTGAAAGGTTTCAATATAATAAAAAAAATGTTCTTAACATTCCTGGGAAAATTTTAAATGATCTTTTATTCAAAAAATAATAATTTGAAGAGAATATTTGAAAATATTTGAAAACAAGTTTTGATGTATGATTTACAATGAAACCATTGTTACATTTTAACGACTCAAAATGAAAATAATTCAACTTATACATTAGATGGTGTTCAGTTTGAAAAATTGTAATTTTTCAATTTTTGATGTTTTTAACTTACAATTGCTTCAAGTGATATAATTTTGAAAATTTTGACAAATTGGTTGATTCATCCTTCAATGAAGAGCATCAAAAATGATAGCGTATATTTATATTTTTTACATCTTTGAACTGTAACATTTATGGAAGTTTAAAATTATTTATTTTTCAGTTTAACGACAATTAATTTAAAAAATGTTACCTAAAAAGTGTTTAAAAGCTTAAATTTTAAAAGTTACAATTTCAAAACAGTCCCTCTTTGAATGTTTAATTTGCAATTAGGTTTTTATGACTTCGAATTTTAAAAAAATTGATTTAAGAGTACGATTCTATTAATTATATTCTTTTTTGTGGAATAATTAACTTTTTTAATTTACAGGATGAAGCCGCTTCGCCTTCAGCAAGTACATCCACGATTTTAGAACCGAAACTTGTCGGAATCAAAGGACTACAGCCGACACCATCTCAGAATGTGGAAAAAAAATTCGAAAAAAGGAAAGATAAATCGAAACAAATTGAATTTCAAGAGCCTAAACCTTCATTTTCTCCATCTTCATCCTCTTCTTCGAGCTACTTGGAAGAATCAATAAAATTGTCAGAGAGAATAGAAAAGTCTAAATACAATTCTGCAAAGTTAGCGAAAGACTTCTGCAAAGAAAAACGACGAGGTGTGAAAAGAATGCTGGAGAGCGAATCAGAGGATCTTGAGCATTCCGACAGCAGTTATAGGGAATCGCGCGTAAAAAATAACGAGGCTTCGAGAAAATCGAGAATGAATAAAAAAACCAAGGAGATGCAAATGGCCAGCCAGTCAGTGCAACTCGAAAAAGACAACAGAATTTTGAAAATGAAAGTTGAAGAATTGGAAAAATTGGTCACATCACTGCGAATGGCTTTGCTACAATCGGCAATGAAAAAGGAACGTTGAATCAGTAAGATAACAATATAATCTTCGCCATTTCGAATTTCGCTTTTGATAATGAAAATCAAGAGGTATTTTTAATAATTAAAAACTTTCTGCTAAATCTATTTAAAAAGGTTTATATACAAATATTATATATTTTGCGCTAGGATGAGTAAGGATTTAGGGTTTCTCTGGGTGAGATAAATACTCTTCTAATTTTTTTAGATTAAAAACAATTTGTTAAAGGTTGCAAGCATCAAATTTTGGTAAAAATTGAGTTTTTCTATTTTTTTTAAGTATGCATATCGATTTTAATAATAAAAGGGGTTGAAGGAGGAGGAGACTAATTTTATGTTCAATTAAAACAAAATTTGAAGCACCTTAACATTTTTTTTGAGGATTACAAAAATTCTAGGACCTTAGCCATACAATAGAGAAAAAATAAATAATGGAGATGAGATGAAAAATTTGAAACCTGGGTACCAGAAAACATTTTTAAATAACGTTGAATCAGGTTTTTTAATGGTTTCTTCATCGCCAAAAATTTTATGAAATTGCAATTGATAAATATTACGAATTTTCTGAGAAAATTTCAAATCATTTTTCATTTTGAAAAATGACCTGAGTAAACATTTAAGAAAAATTGAAAAAATTTCTAATTCTTTTCTAAAAAAGAATGCAGATTTTGAACCAAAAAAATTGTATTTTGCTACATAAGAAAATTTCAGAAAAAAATCGAACCAGTTTAAAACATATTTAGAAGCTTTGAAAAGGTTTAAAAATAATTCATAAACTTGAAAAAATTTGAGATTTTTCAAAACAAAATATTGATTTTTTGGCTGAAAAATGAATGTTAAGAGAAAATTGAAAAATGTTTCAACATATTTCAACTGATTTCCTATAATTTCGAAAAAGAATGTAGAAGATTTTAAAGCAAAAAGAAAATTTTTTCAATTTTATAAGATTAACAAATTTTAGAAATAATTCAAGTAAGTTTACGAGATCTTTAAAAGTTTTGAAAAGATACAAATTTAATTAAAAACTTGAAGATATTCTAAAGAATTTACAACAAAACATTAATTTTTTTAGATTTTCAATAAGAAATTCGAAGATTTTTAAGAATTATGGAAGGTTTCAAGAAAATAAACATCTTTGCTTAAAATTCCTGGGAAAAATTATTTTTCATTTTGAAAAATGATTTAAGTAGAAAATGTAAAAAGATTTCAAAACATTTGATGCTTTCCCGAAATTTCGAAAAAGAGATTTTGATCAAAAATGTTCAATCTTGTAATATTATAAAATTTTAAAAAATCTCGATTGAGTTTGAGAGAATTTTAAAAATTCGAACAAAACGTAAATTTTTGAAGACTGAATAAAAATATCGAAGCTTAAGAATTTTGGAAGGTTTAAAAAAACTAAACAACTTTTCTTTAACTTCCTGGGGAAAATTTCACATGATTTTTCACTGAAAATTTGAATTTGAAAGAAAATTACCAAATATTTCTAAAAATGTCAAAGAAAATTTTGAATATTAGACAGTTTTTAAAATTTTGGAAGATTTCTGAATATTTTAGGAATAATTCGACTCAGTGTCAAAGATGTTTGAAATTTCATCTCTTCTGGTAGAAATTTTAACTTTTTTTTTTTTTTTGTTGAAAGTGCAACTTTTTTGTTGAAAATTAATCTGTTTTGATTGAAACCTTAACAATTTCGTTAAAAATTCATCTTCTTGGATGACTCGAACTGTTTTTGATTTTAAATTAAAATCTTTTTTAGTTAAACATAAACTTTTTTGCTAAAATCTTGAAATTTTGTTGTTGAATTTTCTCAAGAGTTTTGGAAAATTATATTTAGATAACCTCATAAATAAATAAAGAAATAATGTTATAAAATATTTATTTGACATTTCTATTTTTATTAATAAAATAATTTCTGTTTTTTTTTTTGTAAATTCAACTGTTTTGTTAAAAAAAATTTCTTTCAATTCAACTTTTTAGGCTAATAATTCAAAACTCTTCTAAAAAAAATTCCTCTTTTGGCTTAAAAAATTCAACTTTTTGGTTGCAAATTTGGTTGCAAGTTTTTGGTTGAGGTTTAATCTCTTTTATAGTTGAAAATTAGAACATTTAGTTAAAAATTCAATTATTTTCTTGAAAAGTCATCCTTTTTGGTTGAAAATTAGTTTTATTGTTAAAATACAACTGTCTTTTAAAAAATTCGTTTATTGGCTTGAAAGTTCAACTATTTGGTTGAGGTTTATTTTTTTTTTTTGTTCCATAATTCACAATTAATTTTTTGGGTTCAAAAGTCAACTGTTTTCTAAACCATTCGACTTTTTGAGCTAAAAACTCAACTCTTTTGTTAAAAAATCGTCTTTGGAAATCTTTCAAGCTGAATGACTTCAAATTTTATTTTTGTTCTACAAGCGTATTTGAAAATCAGTTAAAAATTTGTTTTTTCTGTTACTGAGTGTCTGATATTGCTTTTTTCATTGTTTTTCAAAATGTTATGCAACTTTTTTCGAAAATTTGGTACTCGCAACCTCGATTTTTTTTTAAATCTAAATATATGATTGTATTTTCTCACCTAGAAAAAAAAAACAAGTTTTTTGTGAATCTAGTGAAGATTTTAGAATTAAAGTTATTAAAACAGTACAATTACTAAGTAATGTTTTTACATGTTTTATATAATTATCTAGTTTCCACGTAGGATGGGACACATTTTTATTTTTTTTGTGGAGTAAAATACAAATTTAGAAAATGTGTCCTTTTATTCTGAATATATATTTTTAATTAAGCAGAAATTCTACGTTGGTACCTAATCAGAAAAAAATTAATTATAAATATATATAATCAGGCACCATGTTAATTATAAAAATTTTGGAATGTTTAATATATCGATGGCTTTCTTAGAACAGATTTCCTAATGAAAAAGAACTATATTTTAGTTTTCTGATCATGAAACATCGAATCGCACTCAGGAAATTAACAAGAAGTTACAGATGTTACATTAAAAAATGTGATTATTTTGCTGTGATCGTTACGTTTTGTTACTATTTCCACTAAAAATATCTTATAGGCAAGGTTGTCGACTATAATACTTTCTTGTTAATAGACCTATTTTTATAATAATGGAATCGTATAGTTGAAAATATTTTAGTACGGAAAAAATACTATAAAAATAAGCTTTTTTTACGAAAAGCCTTTGTTTTTGGTAAAACGCTTTTATAATTCACGTAGGCCCTGCGAGTACACTTATTTTTATACAAAATACATAATTTGACATGAAATCACATATATTTCTTCTGAAATTTTGGAACATAATTTTTTAAAATAATTTTTCATCTTATTTCTGAATTTTTTAAATAATTTGTGAATTCCAATAGGTTTCGACGATGTATTTTTTTGTTTTTAATCAAATATATTTTGAAAAAGCACATTTCTACAGTTTTCTATTTTTCCCATAGTACAATTTAACTTAAGGACCGTTATTTAAAAAAAGGTGTTCCTAGGAAATACTAATTTCGAAATTTCCCAGTTTTCCCTGAATCATTTTTCATTTTCCCTGACCGTTACAAATTTTTCTTTCAGGTTAAATATTTAACAAAAGAAATTAATTTTCAACCAGGAAGATAAATTTTTAACGAATAAGATTATCCTACAATAAGAATAAGAATATCCTTTGAAAAAGATGAATTTTCAACAAAATTGTTGAATTTTTAACCGAAGAAATTAATTTTCAACTAAAATGAGGAATTTGTTACAGAAGGAATGAATTTTCAGAGAAGAAAGTTCAGCAAAAAAGAAGAATTTTGAACAAATTAGGTGAATTTTCAACTAAAAGATATATTTTCAATCCAAAATTGAAATCTGTAATAGTTATATTGGCAGTTAAAAAATTTATTTTCAACCATATAAATGAAGTTTAAAAAAAATAGTTAAATTGGCAACCAATAGAATTTTTTTTTACCAAGATAATTCTAACACAAAAGTGTTTTTTTAACAAAATAGTTAAATTTTTTAACCAAAGAAATGAATTTTCAACTAAAAAAGATTAATTTTCTATAAAAAGATTAATTTTCTACCGAAAAGATGAATTTTCAACAAAATGCATGAATTTTTAGCTAAAATGAGAAATCTTTAAACAAACAAAAAAAAACGAATTTCCAACTAAGAAGATTAGTTTTCTGCCAAAAAATAAGAATTCTCAACGAAACACATGATTTTTCCACTTGAAAACATAAATTTTCAACTCAAAATAGAATAATTATATTTAAAGTTAAAAAGATTAATTTTCAACCATTAATATTCTACCCTAAAAGTCAAAACTTCAACAAAATAGTTAAATTTTTCAACTATAATTATGAAACACCAATAACAAAATCTTAATTTTTTACCAACTAATTACATTTTCCAGAAAAAAGTTATTTTCAATTATAACTTTTAATTTTCGACCAAAAAAGACGAATTAAAAAAAAAGAATCTTCAACTAAAGAAAGCGGTTTCCTACTAAAGAAGATGAATTTTTAACAAAATACATGAATTTTCAACTGAAAAAAGAAATTAAAAATAAAAAGAATTTCCAACTGAAATAAGGAAATAAAAAAAAATGAATTTTCAACTGAAATAAGAAATGAAAAAAAAAAGAATTTTCATCTGAAATAAGAAATTAAAAAAAGTGAATTTTCAACTGAAATAAGAAATGAAAAAAAAAATGAATTTTCAACAAAGAATACTAATTTTCTACCAAAAAAATATGAATTTTCATAAAATATAATAAAATAATTATATTTACAGATTAAGAAAAAATTATTTTAACAATGAAAAACGAATTTTTAACAGAATGTATGAATTTTCAACTAAGATGAGGAATCTGGAACAAAAAAAATGAATTTCCAACCAAAAATATTAATTTTCCACCAAAAAAGTCGAATTTGCAACAAAATGAATCAATTCTCCACATAAAAAGATGAATAGAAAATAGAATAATTATTTTTACAGTTTAAAAAATGTTTAAACAAACAAATTTAAAAAAATTGAATTGTTAACTACAAAAATTAACTTCTAACCGCAAAAGATGAATTTTCAAGAGATTAATTGAATTTTCAATCAAAGAAATTCCCCTCGAACCCGTAAAAGGGAGAGTTCAAATATACATACATACATACAATCAAAGAAATTCATTTTCAACTATAATGATGAATCATCAATAACAAAATCTTCATTTTGAACCAACTAGTTACATTTTCTAGAAGAAAGTAATTTTCAACCATAACTATTTTAGTTTTCTACCAAAAAAGACGCATTAAAAAAAATAGGAATCTTCAAATAAAATCAATTTCCTACTAAAGAAGATTAATTTTAAACACAATTTTTAACTGAAATAAGAAATTAGAAAAAATTTATTTTCAACTGAAATAAGAAATTTAAAAAAATGAATTTTCAACCAAAAATACTAATTTTCGAACGAAAAAGACGAAATTTTAACAACATTCAGAAATTTTTCACTTAAAAAGATTAATTTTCAAACAAAAATAGAATAAATATGTTTACAAATTAAGAAAAAATTATTTTAACAATAAAAAACGAATTTTCAACCAAAGAAATAAATTGTCAACTATAAAGATGAATTTTTATCAAAATATATGAATTTTCAACTATGTTGAGGAATCTGCAACAAAAAAATGAATTTTCAACCAAGAAGATTAATTTTCCACCAAAAAGGTCGAATTTCCAACAAAATAAATTAATTTATTACTTAAAAAGATGAATAACCGAAAATAGAATAATTATTTTCACAATTTAAAAAATTCATTTTTAACCATAAACAAATTTTCAACAAAAAAAAAAAATAACTTTCAAACACAAAAGATGAATTTTCAAGAAAATAGTTAAATTTCTAATAAAAGAAATCAATTTTCATTTTCATCAACTTTAATGATGAATTTTCAATAAAAAAACTTTATTTTGAACCAACTACATGAATTTTCAACCGTAACGATTGATTTTCTAGCCAAAAAGACGACTTTTCAGCAAAATACATGAAATTTCAACGAAAAAAATATATTTTCTTCCAAAAATGGAAAAGTTATATTTTCAGTATAAAAATTAATTTGTAAACAAAAAAAAATTTTTTTAACGGAATAGTTACATTCTTAACCAAAGAAATTAATTCTTAAGAAAATAAATTAATTTTTAGCTAAACAAGATAAATTTTAAACCAAAAATGGAATTTTTTAAGTAGCGCGAAATTTTGTTCATCCATGAAAGCAAAAAATAACATGTTTATTTAATTTAAGCTGAAGAAATTTCCCAAAAAATGTGCATTTTATTCAATAAAAAAAAAAAAAAAAAAACATGTTGCAAATTTAAAAAAAATGTAATTTGAGCAATTAATTTTTAATTATTAATTTTTTGCTATTGTTGACTAGGGAAAACTGTATATTCAAAAAATTCGCCATAATTTCTGAAAGAATGGGCATTTTTTTTACTTCAGACTGAAGAAATTTCAGTTTTGACATATGCAGCTTGTTCCAAAAAAGTTTTCATTTAACAAGTTCAAAAACACATATTTTTTGCACATTTGCCAAAAATTGTAAATTAAGCAAAACTTTTTTTTATAACTTTTTATTAATGTTTACTAGCACAAACGGTACATTAGAAAAAATCCCCATAATATTTTAACAAATAGGAACTTTTTTTTTAATTTAAAAAATTTGGATTTTTTAAATCAAAAAAGTAGACAGGGGATTGAGAATTGGTTTCAATTTTTTGTTTAATTTTGTCGGATTTCAATCCACAAATTTTTTCCCTCATCTCAAACAATTAAATTAATTTTCCAAAAAAGTGTGCATTCAACTCAATCCAAAAAACATTTTTTTGTACATTTAAAAAAATTTCGATATCAGGAAAAAACTGTTTTTAATTTATAATCTTTATAATTGACTACTAGCAAAAAACTGTATGTATAAAAAGTTCAGGATAATTCTTAAACCAATAGGATTTTTTTTCAATTTCCAAACGATAAAAAAGAACAGAATATATTAACCGATTTAAAAATTTAATTTTTTGTTAAATTTTTTCGGACATCAAGTCACAAATTTTGTCTTTATAATTATAATTAATTATGTACCAATAATTAAAAGTAATTATTGATATAATAATTAGTGGATGGTTTGAAAAAAAACTTAGTATAATGGAATTTAATAATTTACTTGGAAAACATACAACAAGATTTGGTTTAAGCGCGTGACCAAAGGCACACAATCTTACATATCTCAATAGTAGTACATTATATTACAATAATTTACAAAAATTAATCGTAGATAATCTCTATAAATATGAAACGACGCGCATTGTATTTTAAGTTGATCGATGTACAAAGCGAATTTGGTACGAACTTTCTAAATTTGAACCAGTTACATTTTTTTGCTAATTTCGATCAGTAAAATTTATTTTACTACCTACGGATATCACTAACTTCGTGACCTATTAAAAAATAGGCTTTGAAAGACGATAGCCCCGTCCAGAATATAGGTGAAAATATTTAGAGAATCCCATTCGAAAGCTTATTGAATTCTGCGTTAATCGAGCCCTATTTGAGTTAATTTGGCCTTATAGGCATTGAGTTATTACATGAGAAAGGCAGCAATAACATTCCGATTTTTAAAGAATTTCCTACATCAAATTGGAATGTTATTTTCATCTTCCTCATCTGATAACTCAATACCCATGAGGCCAAATTACCTCAACTAGGGTTCATTCAACGCAGAATTTAATAAGCTTTCCACCGATTTCTTGAAAATATTTTCTATTTAAATTTAGCCTTCCCTTCGAAAGGTGATAACGCCTTTCAAAATATTGATAAAAATATTCTCAAGAACTCGTTGGAAAGCTTATTACATTCTGCGTTGAATGAACCCTAATTGAGGTAATTTGGCCTTATAGGTATTGAGTTATCATATGAGAAAATCAGCAATAACATTCCGATTTTTAAGGAATTTCGTACATCAAATCGGAATGTTATTTTTGTCTTTCTCATGTGATAACTCAACGCCCGGAAGGCCAAATTACCTCAAATAGGGCTCATTTAACGCATAATTTAATAAGCTTTCCAACGATTTCTTGAAAATATTTATATATATACATTCTGGAAGGCGCTAACGCTTTTTAAAGTCGAGGCTAATTTTCAATAGTACGCCAGGTTAGTCAGTAAAAATCAGTAAAAATAAAATGTTCATAGCCAGAATTGAACTGATTGAAATCAGTAAAAAAATTGACTAATTCAAATTTAGAGGGCACGTCAGTTGTATGTATGTATTTTAATTAGAGGTTAAGCGAGCTGACGTTCGTTCATATGTAAACTGCTTCAATAATTCAATTTCCAATTTACTCAATACTTCCCTAATATATTTTCGCATGACTAAACGCAACGCTTTCCATAAAATGCTCTCACTTAAATACTACGCACTGATAACTTTAACAATATTTTGGACTCGTAGCCTTCGGGACTTTTCAGTTTTCCAAAATTCAGGAAAATCACGAAAAATTCCGGGTATGGAAAAATGGTAACTTCTCATAATACTTATTGAACATTTCTTTCCAATACTATCTGATTGCTTATAATTATGTACATAACATCTTTGCGCGATAATTTAAATTAGAGGTACCGCCGGATAGTATCGGACTGTTATGTATTTCAAATTTTTGCTTGCACATAAAAATTATTATTTCATGAACCCTTCAAGATTTTTTAATGTTTAATAGCGCAAATATAAAGTAAAATCCTAAATATCACTTTTGTGAAATATACAATTATTAAATTAATTTTAATAGCTCCTGCTAAGAGTTGAAATTGAAGTACAAACTTCCTTAAGAATTGGAATGTTATTTTTGTCTTTCTTACATGATAATTTCATACCCAGGAGGTCAAATTGCTTCAAATAGGGTTCATTTTGAGCAAAATTTAAAAGTCTTTTCAACGGAGTTTCAAAAAAATTTTTCTGTCTATTCTGGATAGCGCCATCACTTTTTAAAGTCAAGTGGTTCGATGCTATCCGTCGGTATACGGACGGATAGTATCGGACCACTAAGCGGATGATCTATTAAAATTTAGCCTCCCCTTCGAAGGGTGATAACGCCTTTCAAGGTATTGAGAAAAATATTTTCAAGAAATTGTTGGAAAGCCTATTACATTATGCGTTGAATGAACCCTAATTGAGTTAATTTGGCCTTATGGGTATTGAGTTATCACATGAGAAAGGCAGCAATAACATTCCGATTTTTAAAGAATTTCCTACATCAAATTGGAATGTTATTTTCGTCTTCGGCATGTGATAACTCAATACCCACAAGGCCAAATTACCTCAACTAGAGTTCATTCAACGCAGAATTTGATAAGCTTTCCAAAAAATTTCTTGAAAATATTTTTATTCTGGAAGGCGCTATCATTTTTTAAAGTTGAGGCTAATTTTCAATAGGTCACCCGCTTAATAGTCCGATACTATCCGTCCGTATATCGACAAATAGTATAGGACGAAGCCTTATTTTTAAAAGGTGATCGCACTGTCCAGAACATAGATAAAAATATTTTCAAAGAAGCGTTGGAAAGTTTATTAAATTCTGCGTCAAATGAATCCCAGTTAAAGTATTTTGGGCTTGTGGGTATTGAATTATCACGTGAGAAAAGAAAAAATAACATTCCGATTTTTGAAGAATATTATACATTGAATCGGAATGTTATTTTTGTCTTTCTCACGTAATAGTTCAATGCCAGCAAGTCGAAATTACTTCAACCAAAGCTCATTTAACACAGAATTTAATAAGCTTTCTAAATCTTTTTTGAAAATAAATATTTTCAAAAAAGATTTTCAAGATTTTCAAAAAAGAAAAGGTCCTATCAGCTTTCAAAGTCAAGACAAATTTTTGATAGGTCCCCAGGTTAGTGGTCCGATACTATCCGCCAATATGAATTAAATTATAATACAGTAACAAATATAACAAATTAAAATTATTTCATGGCTGCTAAAATATTTTGCAACTCGAAAAAGGTTTGTTATACGTAAAATTCAGCAAATTGTCAAAAAAAAATTTAACACACACACACACCATTTTTTTGTTAATTCATAAAATTCTTGCACGCACATTCGACCTTAATATTTTCTCAATCAAAACGAGAGCACCATATGTACATTTTTTATATTTTATAATATGTATATTATATATAGGTATATAAAAACATGCAGTGTATTAGGTAGCAGCGCATATTAACGAACGCAGTTCGAAAAGTGTACTAAAAATTTTTTAATTTTCATTGGACTATTATTTGACTTTGGCTCTCAGACTTTGAGAGAACACTCAAAATTCGAGTCGGACGCCGGCGTCCTGAAGGTACTCGTTAGTTTTTTATTTTTTTATTTTTCATATCAGGACACTGCAGCAAAAAAGTCCTATATCAATATTTTATAGGAAAAATTACGTATTTTGCGGAAGTAACTCGATATAATTTTACATTAAACCTATTTCGAGAATGATTTAAATTACAGTATGAATGAGAATGCGTGATTCTCGGGTATTTATAGTTGACCGATTCCATATGAAAATGTCACGGAATTGTTTGGGGCTAAAATATATTGTTTTATAAGGCAAAATATGATACACACTTTTATATTTCTTGCCAATAATTTTTTTTCATGGTCTTAGGGCTACTTTTGAATCTTTAGGTAAATTTTGAAAAAATGGCCAAAAAGTTTATTTAAAATTTGTATCTTATTTAAAATATAAATTAAGTAACTATATATCCTGTAAATGGACACTTTTGGAAATATTCTGAAATTTACAAAGTTATAAAATTAGAAAAGTAAACACAAATTTTATGAAATTTGTAACTGAATTTTCAGAAATTTGTTCATAAAATTACGAAATCATAACGAGATTTTCGCAAATTTACCTTAAATTACAATAAAAGTTACGTAATTTGCCGAAAAAAATCCGAATGTTTATGAATTACGAAAATATAATTACCGAAATAGAAAATTCCCGAAAATTAAATTTAACAAAAAAAAAAATGAAACTGCCGAAAATGTTTATTAACGCAATCGAATTATTCAAAAATTATTATATTCCTAAAATAAAATCATTTTCAAATTCCCCAAATGTTAAATTGCCGTAAATTGGGACAGCTGAAAAATCCCGAAAATTAGAATTCTCATATTTTGCTAAAAAAAAACAATATATTTCAACCCCAAAAAATTCCGTGACATCACCGGGGACAGTTTTTTAAATGGAAAATGTTATTTACAAGGGAAATGTATAGTAAAAGTGAAGATTGTATTTTCTGATTATTGTATCTTCTATCTAGGATCTTTTATCAAAGTGGATCAATATACTGGAATAAATTTCCTAAATGAAATTCGTTTCCCGAATTAAAAATACCAGTCTTTCAATTTCCTATTCTTTGAACTAAAACTAAAAGTGAACTAAAATCGCTATTATTTGACTGCTATTTCAAAGTTCTCAGAATATATTTTGTTTGAGACATCAGTTAATATCCTATTTTTACAATCTTATTTCTACTGAGTAATAATACAAATTTGGGAAAATAGAGAATTTTGGATTAGCAGTCTTCGTGTATATCTAAATTTTAAAAAATTAAAAAAGTATTCAGGATGATAAAATAGAGGATTTTAGTTGGTAGCAAAAGGTTAATAAGGAAATTAACATTAATTGCAGATTTGGTTGGAAGTTTGCAGCAAGACCACACTGGTCTTTAATTTCACTTTCATTTTTGTGACTTCGGACACAAGATTGTGGTCTTTTCCGTCTCAGAGACCTGTCCGCCTTCCAACAAGCGAGTGTGTCTGAGGCATTTTTCGGGACAATATCACTGTGGGTGATTTTTAAAGGAAATTCGTTCGTGTTTCCACAATTAGTGTCTATCACAAGTAATAGCATATTGCTGAGTTCTAATGGTTGCACAACGTAGGGTCTGTGGCACATATTGTCTGAATCGGAATCGACATCGTAGTCTCTATGAGTGTGATTCAGAAGGTACAAATTCACCTGTTGCAAAAAAAAAAAAAAAATTAGTCAAAATCGGCGCCACGCGCCTACAAAAAAGGGTTTCGTAGCCTAATTCCTATCCCCTCACTTTCTCATTTACTTCCCGTACTTATGCCTCCTCTAATTCTACTCTCCTCACTTCCCGATCCATACTTCCCATCCCTTATTTATCCTCACCTCCCTCCTGTCCGTCTCCTCCACGTCCTCATCTTCCCCTACTCGCCCTCACTTCTCTACTTTTCTCTTCTCCATTCACTGTTCTTCCTCTTGCCATACTTCCCCTAGTTTCCCTACCCTCAGTTCCCACACTTCCCCTCCCTCTCCTAACTTGCCACATCACTTCCCTCACTCATCCCTCATCTAATTTCCCTACTTCTCCACTCTTCATTTTCCGATCTTCCCCACATCTTATTATCCTTTACCTACTCGCCCTCACTTTCCTACGACTCCTCCATTCTCCGTTCTTCTCCACCACACACTTTCCCTAGTTTTTCAAACCTCACTTTCTCCACTTTAGTTCTAAACAGTTCCCCTTCTCATCACATGACATCTTCTAACCTCTCCTTACTTTCCTTACTTCCGCTCTACTTCCTGACACTATTTCTTCTCTCCACTTCCCCTAGTTTTACTCCCCGCACTTTTCATACTTCTCCTCCCATCCCTAATTTCCCATTCACTATGCTCACATATCCCTCCTCTAATTACACTATTAGCCCTCAGTACTTGTCATTCCCTCCCTTCCATTCCGCTACTTCCCCTTCCATAGTCGCCCTCTCTGCCTTACAAAACCCCACACTCCCCTTTCCTTACTTTCTTTACTTCATTTCTACTCACATATCCTCCTCATCACTTCACGTCCCTTCACCACTGCTCACTTTACTTACATCCCCTTCCCTCGCTACCCATACTTTCTCTCCCTCCCGGTTCTTATCCCTCCTCTAATTCTTCCTAATTCTCCTACTTCCGTTTTCCTTCCCATTCCCTTACTTTCCCTACTTACCCACCCTCACATCCATTTACATACTCTCCCTGACTTCCCCGTCCTCTCCTAACTTCCTTTACCTGCTCACCTTGACTTCCCTGTCCTCCCCTCACTCCCTTTACCTGCTCACCCAGACTTCCCCGTCCTTCCTTTACTCTCTTTCCCTACATCACCTTGTCTACTTTCCCTTCCTTACTCGACCTCACTTCCCTACTATCTCTCCATTTTCTGTCCCTCCCCTTCCCACACTCTTCCTAATTCACTTCTCCACACTTGTAGAGAATCACTTTTATCACTTTTCCTTGCCCCACCATCCCTCACTTTCCCTACTTTCCCTCATTTCACTTCCACTCCTTCACCTACTCTCACTTCCTCTTTTTTCACTCCCCTTAGTTCCCTATTCACTTTCCTCACTCATCCCTCCTCTAATTACACTACTAACCCTCCATTTCCTGCCCTTCCCTCACTTTCCTCGCTTTCGTCCTATCCCTCCTTTCCCAAACCTTCCCCTCTTCACACTTCACCTAATTCACTTCTAGCCACTTCCTCTCGCCATCACTTTAGGTCTTCTCAACACCCCTCACTTTCCCCATTTCCCATCCCCTCACATCCATTGCTTGAATTCCCCTCACTCTTCATACTTCCTCCCCTGCCCTTAATTTTCCCTCTAATTTTCCTACTTTACCATCCCTCATTTTCCATTCTTCTCTAGTCCTCCTTTACTTTCACCTATTCAACCTGACTTCCCTACTGCCTCTCTCTTCCCCGTCCTTCCTACTCATCCCATCCCCTACTTTTCCTTCCCTACTCACCTTCACTTTCCTACTACCCCTTCCTTTCACATCCTTCTCCTACCACCATTTCCCCTTATTCACTCCAACACACTTCCCCTCCCGGGAAAAAAGTGAAACTGCGAAATCCCGACGAAAACTATTTGAGTTTTCGCTCAAGGCTACGAAACCCTTAAAATCAGAAAATATCAGTCCAGATTTTTGAACTTGAACCTTTCAAAAGAAAAAAAAGAAAATATCAAGAATGAATTAATACTAAAGTATTGAATAACAGACTTCACAGCTCAAAATAATCGTGATTTTTCACGAAAATAGATGAATAATAGAGGAATAAATTCTTATATTTAATTCTAGTTTGTTAACAAAAAAATCATTTTTACCCAAATAGTTGAATTTTCAACTAAAAACGATCAATTTTCAACAAAAAATAGAATAGTTACATTTTCAGTTAAGTGATTTAATTTTCAATCAAGAAAAAGAAGAATTTTTAACAAAACAGTTAAATTTTCAAACCGAAAAGATTAATTTTCTACCGAAGAGGATAAATTTTTAACAAAATACATTAATTTTTAAACAATTTAATCAATTTTTAACCAAAATTGGAATAGTTAAATTTTTAAACAAAAACAAAATTAATTTTTAACAACATCAAAAAGAATCTATTTTTAAACAAAATAGTTAAATTTTTTACAACACAGTTGAATTTTCGACCAAGAAAAATAAATTCTCAATGAAAAATTAAATAGTTGAATTTTCAACTGAAAACGATCCATCTTCAACCAAAAATGTAGTTCAACTTTCAACCAGTTAGTTGAATTTTCAACCAATAAAATTAATTAAAATATAAAATAAAATAAAACAAAATACATGAATGTAGTTGAAGTTTTAACTGAAAACTATCAATTTTCAATCAAAAATACAATAGTTAATATTTCGGATATGAAAATTATTTGTCACAAAAAAGACAAATTTTTTAAAAAACAATTGAATTGTTAAGCCAAAAGGATGAATTTTCTACAAAACCGTTTAATTTATAAAAAAATGAATCCTCAATAAAAAATGAAATAGTTTGATTTTTAGCTAAAAACGATCAATTTTCAACCAAAACTGGAATGATTTCAGTCAAAAAATTAATTTTCAACGCAGAAAAAAACTAATTTTAAATAAAATAGTGAAATCTTCAATTGAGTAGTTAAATTTTCATCTAAACGAAAAAGAATTCTCACTGAAATATTTAATAGTTGAATTTTCATCTGGAAAAGATGAATTTTCAACCCAAAATAGAATAGCTTGATTAAAAAAAAAAAAAAAGAAAATTAAACAAAATAGTTGAGTCTTCCACCGACAAATAAATTTATAACAAATAAGGTCAACCTCCAACTATTGCAAATAATTGAAATTTCAACCAAGAAGATTAACTTTCTACCAAAAAGGCGAATTTTCAACAAAATACATGAAATTTTAAACAAATAGTAGAATTTTCAACTAGAAACGATGAATATTCAAACAAAAATAAATGGTTAAATTTTCAGTTAAAAAATAAATTTAAAAAAAAAACGAATTAAAAAAAAAGTTAGATCTTCAACTAAGAAGATAAATATTTTTCAACAAAACATTTAAACTTTCGACCAAAGAAGAAGAATTTTCAACAACATAAGTAAATTTTTGTTGAAACAATCAAATTTTTAGTTGAATTTTCAGAACAAATTTTTACCAAAATTGAAATAAGTTGAGTTACAGTGTAGAAAATTAATTTTCAACAACATAAAAAGTACAACTAATTTTCAACAACATAGTTGAATCTTCAACCAAGGAAAATAATTCTCAATGAAACATCTAATAGTTTAATTTTCAAGTAATAACGATTCCTCAACCAAAAATAAAACAGTTGCATTTTCAGTTCAGAAAATTAATTTTTCAATAGAAAAAGCGGGTTTTTATTAAAGTAGTTCAAACTTCAACCAATAAATGGAATTTTCAACAAAAATAAAGAATTTCAAAAAAATAGTTCAATCTTACGCTAAAAAATCAGTAAAAAATTAATTTTAAACGAAAAAATGCGGATTTTCAACAAATAAGTTAAATCTTCAACCAAGAAAATGAATTCTCAATTAAACATCTAATAGTTTGATTTTCAAGCAAAAACGATTAATTTTCAACCAAAAATATAATACTTAAATTTACAGTTAGGAAAATTAATTTTTAACAGAAAAATCGATTTTTGATCAAAATAGTTCAAGCTTTAACCAATGAAAGAAATTTTTAACAAAGTAGTTAAACTTTCAACCAAGTGGTGAACTTTTTAACCAAAAAATACAACATTTTACAAAATAATTCCATTTTCAACCAAATAATTCTCAACCAAAAAAGATGAATTCTGAAACTAAAATATAATTATTAAGCTTTTAAATTAAAAAGAATTAACTTTCAACCAAAAATTATTGTTTCTTATTTGATTTTATTAATCAAGTTCGAATTTAGGCAAAAAAAAAAAAGAAAAAGAGAAATTCTTTAAAAAATGGGAAAAAAGGGGAATAGGGGAAAGACTGTGAAGTCTGAATTAAGGATAATGATAGTTACCTCCTTGTCGCAAGGTTGAGGTCTTGTCCTCTTAATTAAAACCCTATTATCAAATTGTTTTTCATCTCTACTTTCTGCTACTGGAGGATGTGAATTCTCATTATCGGAATTTCCAGCTGAATATTCATCATTAGCGTATGCATAATTACTATGCCAGATACCAGCTTTTGCGAATGCCCAAGCTGCTTGGCCAAACACCCAGGATGCTAATGTTCGCAGCGTTTTCAGAGGCTGTAAATATATTTATTTTATAGTAAATTATTGCAATACTTTCTCCTTTACCTTAAAAATCGAAAACCTCCGTAAATATCCGTCCAACCTCCCTAAGTGCCTGTACAACCTCTCTAAATGCCCGTTCAACCTCCATAAGTGCCAACCAAATTGATCTTATACCTGGGTGTCTACTCAAATCCTGAAGGATATAATTTTTCATGGTAAAGAAGATATTCTTGAATATATTATCACCATAAAGTACATAATTGAATAAATAATACTAAAAACATAATTATTTTTGGAATTTGTTCCTAACGTCCAACATTTTGAATACTGATTAAAACAAATTTTTATTTCATTTTCATATCCTATATTGAATTTAAAACTTAAGTTAAAAATTAAAAATTTAATTATTAATTATTAATGATTAATTATTACATTAAATTAAATTTAATTTAAAATTGAAATTTGAAAACGTTTTAAATTCCTAACATTTCAAGTAAAAATATTGCATTTTCAAAAAGATAAATTTTTAGCCAAATAGTTGAATTTGTAACCAAAAAGATTAATTTTCTATAAAAAATAAGAATTTTCAACAAAATACTCGAAATTTGAACCTAATAGTTGCATTTTCAAATAAAGACAATCAGCTTTCAATTAAATAGATTCATTTTCACTTACAGAAATTAATTTTCAACAAAATAAACAAATTTTCAACAAAATAAACAAATTTTCAGCAAACTAGTTCAATTTTCAACCAAAGCGATGAATTTTCAACCAAAAGTTGAACAGTGAAACTTTCTGTACAAAAAATTGTCAACTAAAAAAACTAATTTTCAACAAAATAGTTCAGTTTGACCAAACAAGAAATTTTGAAAAGCAGTTCACCTTCCGACCGAATATTTTGTTGAATTTTTAACCAACAAATATCAATTCTCGATGAAAAATAGAAGAGCAGTATTTTCGGTTAAAAATAATTTAATTAAAAAAAGAATTTATGAAAAAATAATTTTCAACCAAAGTGATGGTTTTTCGACTAAAATGAAGAATCTTTAACTGGAATAGCTGAATTTTAAACGAAAAAAATGAATTTTCAAGCAAGAAGATTAACAGTTGAATTATCTGTTCAAAAAATTCATTTTTAAATAAAGAGATGATTTTTCAACTAAAAATATGGTTACAATGTATTAGTCAAATTTTCTGTAAAAAATTTAATTCTTAATAAAAAAAAAATGAATTTTTAACAAAATAGTCCAATTTTAAACAAAAATTTTAATATTTCAATTTTCAGTAAATTTTTTTTTTCAGTGAATTTTTTTTTTTCAACCGAAGAAATGAATTTTTAACTAAAAGGATGAAATATGCAACTGAATTATTTTAATTTTCCGCAAAGAAACAAATTTTAACAAAAAAAAAAAATAATTTTCAACAAAATACTTCAATAAATTTTCAAACAAAAATATTATAGTTAAATTTTCTGTAGAAAAAATAATTTTTAACAAAAAAAGGTGTTTTTAACCAAGATTCATGAATTTTCAACTAAAACAGACAAATTTTCAACCAAAGAAATGAATTTTGAACTAAAATAATGGAATATCCGACAGGTTTAGTTGAATTTTTGGTTCAGAAAATTAATTTTTAACCGAAAAAAAATTTCAACTAAAGTAAGGAAGTATTTACTAAAATGATGAATCTGCGACTGGAATAGTTGAATTTGAATCTAAAAAGATGAATTTTCAACAAATTACTCGAACAGTCAACTAAAAAAGTCCAATTTTCAACCGAAAACTGAATAGTTAAACTTTTGGTTGAAAATATTAATTTTTAAAGAAAGCGATGAACTTTTAACTAACATAATGGAATATTCGACTTGAATAATTGAATCTACAGTTGAAAAATTAATTTTCAACAATGAAAAAAGAAATTTCAACAAAAGTTATACATTTTCAACTAAACAATACATGTTCATCTAGAATAGTTGAATTTTCAGATAGAAAAATTAATTTTTAACTGAAAAAAAAGAATTTTCAACCAAAGTGATGAATTTTTAACTAAAAAAAAAAAACAAGTTTACAACCAAAAGTTGAATGGTTAAATTTTCAGTTAAAAATTATTTTCAACAAAATAGCTAAATTCTCAACTAAAGAGTTGAACCGACAACCAAAAAAATTAATTTTCAACAAAAGAGTTAAACTTTAAACAAAATAGTTGAATTTTCAACCAAGGAAAATTTTGTATTTGAGAGATAAAAAAAGCATCAGCAAAACAGTTGAATTTTCCACCAAAGCAGATCAATTTTCAACCAAAAATAGAACAATTAAATTTTCAGCTAAAAAATTAATTTCGAACCAAAATGAAACTATTTTTCAACAAAATAGTTAAGTACAGTACTATGAAGCTACTTTTGCGAATGAAAAAGCATTGTTATTTAATGTTGTATCACAATTTAAAAGAAATTTGATCAAGTCCTAGAAAAAATTCCGTAACATTTCCAGGTTTTTCCAGATATTAAAAAATTCCCTGACGATTCCAGGTTTTTCAGATGAGTAGACACCCTGAATAATATTATATTTAAATTTTTATGATTATTTGACTATTCACTGACCGTCATCAGAATACTGCCATCGTTGGATTCACCAGTTGGATCAAAACAGACAGCCTGATAATCGTAAATCATAATTTCGTTGTAGATACCCCTTTTCATCAAGCTTCGCATGACACTGCCATGAACTTCACCAAGAAACCGACCAGAGTCTTTATTATTATTAGCAGCAACAATGTATCCATGATTGTCCACCAAATAACAGGCCAAATTTTTATCACTACAGTTTCTTGCACAATTGACTGTTCCATCACAAGTGTATGTTATATTTTGGAAGAGACCTTGCAAAGCTGAATGCAGAAATTGGAAGCCCACCACACCAACAGGTGCTTTTGCAGCCCCACCTGGAAATAATTTTTCATAGTCAAACATTTAGATCACTTTGTTACACAACAAAACCACCAATGTTCGAAACAATGGTGGTCTCGGTTTTTCTGTTGTCCCTCCCAAAGAATGACAGCTCTGAGTCCTTTTTCCTCCCGTAGTCTAGTTTGAATATTGGTGCGCGGCGCTCCCCTCCCTCTGTTAGTATTAAGTTACGCCACGCGCGGCGCGACGAGCGGGCCCCGGGACGAGGTCCAGTCCCGTGGTCAGGTCAGTTCGCTTCAGTTCGTCAGTTATCAAACGACCGGTGCCTGGCGAGCATCTCGCTCCGTTTTCGGCACCGGCCCCCGGGATCAAATTATAATCGTAAGTTCGAGTTAATCCTCTCCGTAGGATAGGAGATTATTCGAATCAACCGCTTAACCTCGCGATCCCTTCTCACGATTCTCTCCATAGGATCGGAGAACGGCTAAACTTAATCCAACTTCGTCTCGTCTCACGATCCTCACCGTAGGATCGGAGAACGATTAACTTAAAATAAACTAAGCCCTTTCTCACGATCCTCCTCGTAGGATCGGAGCCTAATTGAATTAACCGTGTAACTTCGTGATCCTCTTCTCACGATCCTCACCGTAGGATCGGAGAATGACTGAGTTTAATTCAACCTCGCCCCTTCTCACGATCCTAATCGTAGGATCGGAGACTAATTGAATTAACCGTGTAACCTCGTGATCTCTCCTCTCGATCCTCTCCGTAGGATCGGAGGTCAACTTGTTGTCTTTCTTGATGAATAATTCCAGCATGTCTGGTATGTATTCACGAATTTTCACAAATTTTCCTTAACTCTTTCCTGCATTCACCCAGTTAGATTTGTACCACAAAAGTGAGGATGCATCCTCAATTTCGACTTCCTTTAAACAAAGTCTTCAAAGACTTCTAATAACCCACATCTCTTTCAATGAGGCTCATTTGACGCAAATTTTGAATGGCTTTACAGCTATTTTTATAAAATTTCTTCAACTTTATTTTTCAAAAAATTATCCATGAAAAATTTAGGCCACTTGATGTCATTTTTGATGAATAATTCCAGCAGGTCTGATGTGTATTGATATTCTTTATGCGTTTTACGTTCATTATCATAATTTCAAAACTGCTTATTATCTCTTTAGGTTCGTGAGCTCATTTTAAAGCTAAGATATCATAGTTCGTATTCACGAATTTTCCAAATTTTCCCTAAATTCCTTTCCTGTATTTACACAGTTGGATCTGTAACACAAAAGTGAGGATGCAGCCTCAATTTTGTCTTTCTTTAAACAAAGTCTTCAAAAGCTTCTTATAACCCAAATCTCTTTTAATAAGGCTCATTTGACGCGAATTTTTATGAGCTTTCCAACCCTTTTTATAAAATTTATCTATCTTTATTTTTTGAGAAATTATCCATACAAAATTAGGTCACTTGTTATCTTTCCTGATGGCTAATTCCAGCATGTCGGGTATGGATTGATGTTCATTATGCGCTCTACATTTATTATCATCATTCCAAAACAGCTTCTTATTTGTTCAAATTAGAGAGTTTCTTTTAAAGATAAGATATCAGACTTTGTATTAACGCATTTTCAAAATTTTTCCTCAATTGCTTTCCTGCATTCACCCAGTTGGATTTGTACCACAAAAGTAAGGATGAATCCCTAATTTGACCTTTCTTTAGACAAAGTCTTTAAAAGCTTCTAATACACCAAATCTCCTTCAATAGGGCTCATCTTACGCGCATTTTAAAAAGCTTTTCAACCCTTTTTAGAAACTTTTTCTATCTTTATTTTTCGAGAAATTATCCATCAAAGATTTATATCACTTGTTTTCTTTCTTGATGGATAATTCCAGTGTGTCTGATATGGACTGATGTTCGTCATGTGCTCTACATTAATCATGATAATTCAAAAATTGCTTATCACTTTTTCAGTTTTAAGGGCTCATTTGAAAGCTAAGATATCAGAATTCGTATGAACCAATTTTTGAGATTTTTTCCTTGAATTCTTTTCTGCATTTTGGATTTGTAGCACAAAAGCGACGATGTATCTTCAATTTCATCTCTCTCTTAAAAAAGCCTTTAAGAGCTTTTAGTCATCTGAATCTATTTTAATAAAAGTCATTTGACGCGGATTTTTTAAAGATTTCCAACCCCTGTTAGAAAATCTCTCTATTTTTCGAGAAATTATCCATCAAAGATTTATATCACTTATTCTCTTTTTTTCTTGATAATTCCAACATATCTGGTGTTAATTGATGTTCGCCATGCGCTCTTTATTTATGATCATAATTCCAATAATGCTTATTATGTTCAAACTCAAAGGTTTATTTTAAAGATGAGATATCAGAATTTGTATTCACGCATTTTCAAAAATTTCCCTTGAATACTTTCCTGCATTTACTCACTTGGATTTGTAACACAAAAGTGATGGTGTATCCTCAATTTCGCCTTTCTTTAAACAAAGACTTTAAAGACTTCTAATAACCCAAATCCCTTTCAATTGGGCTCATTTCACCCGAAAATTTATCAGCTTTTTAACAATTTACAAAAATTTCTCTATCTTTATTTTTCGAAAAATTTATCCATCAAACATTTAGATCACTTCTAGTCTTTTCTTTATGGATAATTCCAGAATGTCTGGTGTGGATTTATGTTCGTCATGCGCTAAACATTTATGATTATAATTCTCAAACTGCTTATTATTTGTTCAAGTTTGAGGATTTATTTTAAACGTAAGATATCAGACTTTGTATTAACAAATTTTAAAAAAATTTCCCTAACTCTTTCCTGCATTTACCCAGTTGGATCTGTAACACAAAAGTGAGGATGCATCCTCAATTTCGTCTTTCATTAAACAAAGTCTTTAAGAGCTGCTTATAACCCAAATCTTTTTTAATAAGGCTCATTTGACGCGAATTTTTAAAAGCTTTCCAACAATTTGTATACTATTCCTCTATCTTCATTTTTCAAAAAATTACCGATAAAAAAAGTGGGTCACTTGTTGTCTTTCTTAATGGATAATTCCAGCCGGTCTTGTATGGATTGATGTTCATTATGCGCTCTACATTTATCATCATAATTTCAAAACTGCTTATTATTTCTTCAGGTTCGTGAGCTCATTTTCAAGCTTATGACAGTTCGTATTCACAAATTTCAGAAACGTTTACTTAATTCCTTTCTTGTATTCACCCAGATGGATTTGTACCACAAAAAAGAGGATGCATCCTCACTTTTGCCTTTCTTGAAACAAAATCTCCCACGATATATAATAACTCAAATCTTTTTTAGTAAGATTCATTTGACGCAGATTTTTATAAGATTTTAAACCATTTTTCGAAAAATTATCTATCAAAGATGTTAGATCACTCGTTCTCTTTCTTGATGGATAATTCCAGCATGTCTGGTATGGATTGATGTTCTTTATGCACTCTACATTTATGAGCATAATTTCAGAAAAGCTTATTACTTTTTTAATTTTGAGGGCTCACTTTAAAGCTAACATATCAGAGTTCGTATTCAAGAATTTAAAAATTTTTTACTAAATCCCTTTCCTGCATTTACCCAGTTGGATTTGTAACACAAAAGTGAAAATGCATCCTCACTTTCGTCTTTCTTTAAACAAAGTCTTCAAGGACTTCTAGTAACCCAAATCTCTTTTAATAAGGCTCTTTTGACGCGAATCTTTATGAACTTTCCAACCCTTTTTAGAAATTTTCTCTATCTTAATTTTTCGAGAAATTATCTATCAAAGATTTAGATCACTTGTTCGCTTTCTTGATGGATAATTCCAGCATGTCTGTTATGGATTGCTGTTCATTATTCGCTCTACATTTATAATCATAATTTGAAAAATGCTTCTATTTTTTTCAGTTTTAAGGGCTCATTTGAAAGCTAAGATATCAGAATTCGTCTGAACAAATTTTTGAAAATTTTCCTCAAATTCTTCCCTGCATTTACCCAGTTGGATTAGCACCACAAAAGTGAGGATGCATCCTAAATTTTTTCTTTTTTAGACAAAGTCTTTGAGAGCTTCTAGTAATCCGAATCTCTTATAATAAGGCTCATTTGACGCGAATTTTTAAAGGCTTTCCAACCATTTTCATAAAATTTCTCGATCTTTATTTTTTTTTAAATTATCCACAAAAAATTTAGGTCACTTGTTCTCTTTCTTGATGGATAATTTCAGCATGTCTGGAATGGATTGATGTTCTTTACGCGTTCTACATTTATCATCATAATTTCAAAACAGCCTATTACTTTTTCAACTTCAAAGGCTTATTTTAAAGCTAACATGTCAGAGTTTGTATTCAAGAATTTAAAAATTTTTTACTATATCCCTTTCCTGCATTTACCCAGTTGGATTTGTACCACAAAAGTGAAGATGCATCCTCACATTCGCGTTTCTTTAAACAAAGTCTTTAAGAGCTTCTAGTAATCCGAATCTCTTTTAATAAGGCTCATTTGATGCGAATTTTTCCAGGCTTTCCAGCCATTTTTATAAAAATTTTCCATCTTTATTTTTTAAAATTATCCATCAAATCCTAACAGGGTGTCTAGCGTACCGCCAAACAAAAATTCAAGGACTTTTCCAGGTTTTCCAGGACAGAAATATAAATTTTTCCAGGTGCTTTTTTACTGGTAAAAAATAATACTTTCCTCGAAACATAGTAAAAATTGTAGGTCTATCGAAACTGAAAAAGTGTCATATGCGAAATTTCTCTTACGCCCCTAAAGTCTGATTTTATAGAACAAATTTTTTTTTCCATTGATAATTTTATCACGGTGAAACATCGCAACGCTACGATATAAAATATTGAAAGTTTCTCTTTTTTCAGATTGAAAAATAATTTAATGAAACTTTTGAAATTCAATATTTTTTTGCTGCTTATAATTTAGCTAGCTTAGGTTTATTTGCAATGAAATAATCTAAATAATCGAATTTTAAACAGAAAAGATTCAACTTAAACTAACAACAGTTGCATTTCCAAAGAGATAATTGAAATTTTTGGAAGACAGTTTTATTCTTAACAAAAACGATGAACTTTAAATCCAAAAGGACGAATTTTCTGTCGCCATAGGCGAATGTTTAACAAAACAGATGAATTTGCAACCAAAACTTCAACCAAAAATAGTTGAATTTTCAACAAGAAAATTGGAATATTCGACAAAAAGAGGAAGTCTCAACGCAAAATTAAATAGTTGGTATTTCAACAACAAAAAAATGAATTTTCAATAAAATAGTGAAATTTTCAACCAACGAGTTGAATTTAAAAAAAAAATGTAATAAAATAGTTAAATTTTTAACTAAATAGTTTAACTTTTAACCTACAAAGATGAGTCCTTAACCAAAACGACGAATTTTCAACAAAGAAAATTAATTTTCTACCAAAAAATGACAAATTTTCAACAAAATAAACCAATTTGCAAACGAATGATAATATAGACTTTCAACCGAATAGTTGAATTTTCTACTAAAGACGATAACTTTCCATTCAAAAATGGAATAGTTAAATTTTCAGTTAAAAAAATTTATTTTCGTAGAAAAAAAAGGATTTTCAACCAAATAAGTCTTTAACCAATATAATAAATTCAAAGAAAAGTAGTTTAATTTTTTAATCAAGAAGTTGAATTTTCAATTAGAAAGATTTGTAATTTCTATCGAAGAAGATAAATTTACTGAAAAAAATATGAATTTTCAACCAAAACTGGAATAGTTAAATTTTCAGCAAAAAAAAAAAATATTTTAATGCAAAAAAGTCATTTTTGACAGAATAGTTCAATTTTTAACAAATAGAATAGTTGAATTTTCGACTAAAAACGATTAATTTTCAACCTAAAATTGAATAGTTGAATTTTCAATTCAAAAAATTAATTTTCATACAAAAATAAAGTATTTTCAACCAAATAATTCAATTTATAGCCAATAAGATGATTTTTTAATAAAGTTTTGTTAGATTCCAACCAAGTAATTAAATTTTTAATGAAGAGAATAAATTTTCTAATTAAAAAAAGATAAATTTCCAACAACAACAAAAAGCGAATTCTCAATAAAATAGTTAAATTTTTAACCTTTAACCAAATAGTTTAACTTTTAACCGACAAAGATGAATTCTTAACCAAAACTACGAATTTTCAACAAAGCAAATTAATTTTCCACCAAAAAAGACAAAATTTCAACAAAATACGTCAATTTAGGGACAAATAATTAAATTCATAACTAAAAATGATTAATTTCCAGTAAAATAGATTTGAACTGAATAGCTGAATTTTGAACCGAAGCGAGGAATTTTCAACTAAAATGATGAATCTGCCATTTTGCAACCAAGGAATGAATGCTTAATGAAGTTGGTCAACTTTTAACAAACAAACAAAAATTTTCTACAAAACAGTTGAATTTTCAATCCGAAATTATTAATTTTCTACCAAAGAGACGAATTTTCTAATCAAAAAGACGAATTTTCAACAAATAACGATTTTTCAGCCAAGACAGGAAAAAATGTCGAAGAAATTTTTGAACATTCAAGCCAAAAGACAGCATTTTCAGCCAGAAAATATTAATGTTCAACAAAGAAGTTCATTTTTAACCAAAAAGTTGCAGTTTCAATCAAAAGATGGAAAATTTCCACCAACAGGATTAGTTTTCTACCAATAAAGACCAATTTTTCACTTAAAAAAAAGATTAAATTTCAGCAAGAAATATGGAAAAGTTACATTTCTAGGTTAACAAATTAATTTTAAATGAAAAAAAAGAATTTTCAGTAAAATATTTAAATTTTCAATCAAAGAGATCAACCCCCATAAAAATTCATTTTTAACAAAGTGTTTTAAGTTTTACCCAAGTTACGTTTTTAGTTTAAAAACTATTTTTCACAACAAAAAAAGCATTTTCAACCAAAAAGATGAATTTTCTACTAAAAAATATGCATTCTCAACGAATAATGTAATAGTAGATATTTCAAATAAAAAGTATGACTTTTAATAAAAATTGTTGAATTTGCAACCAAATAATAAAATTCTTCACTACAATTACAGTCGTCAGGATGAAGCAACTGTAACAAAAGAAATA
>CAKNXH010001002.1:212560-231096 GCA_932178445.1 Andricus quercusramuli
CTACATTTATCATCATAATTTCAAAACAGCTTATTATTTTTTCAACTCTAAGGGCTCATTTTAAAGCTAACACATCAGAGTTCGCATTCAAGAATTTTAAAAAATTTTACTAAATTCCTTTCCTGCGTTTACCCAGTTGGATTTGTACCACAAAAGTGAGGATACATCCCTAATATGCTTTTTATTTATACAAAGTCTTAAACGGTTTCTAATAACCGAAATCTCTTTTAATGGGATTCATTTGACGCGGAATTGAATAAGCTTCCCAACCCTTTCTGGATAATTTCTCTATATTTATTTATAAAAAAATTATCCATCAAAAATTGAGGTCACTTGTTGTCTTTCTTGACACACAATTCCAGCATGTCTGGTATGGATTGATGCTCGTCATACGCTCTACATTTATGATCATAATCCAAAAACTATTCATTGTTTTTTCAAGTTCAAGCGCTTATTTCAAAGCTAAGAAGTCAAAGTTCGTATTCACGAATTTTTTAAAAATTTCTTCAAATCTTCCCTGCATTTACCCAGTTGAATTTTTACCACAAAAGTGATGATGCATCCTCAATTTCGTATTTCTTTAGACAATGTCTTTGAAAGCTTCTATTGATCCAAATATCTTTAAATAGGGGTCAATAGACCTTGAATTTAGTCAGCTTTCCATCTCTTCTTTTAAAATTTCTCTATCTTTATTTTTCGAGAAACAATCCGTCAATTTTTAAACATGATGCTTGTAAAGCAGTAATACGATTTTTTAGGGAAAATTGTACTGAATGAAGATGAAATAATTTTTTTTTCTTACGTACCTACAAAGACAGCACGACTAGCAGTGACCAAAGTCGAATTATCGACAAAATCTTTTCTATCCTTCAATATAGGCACCGAAAAAACAAAACTCTCCGGATGAATGTAATGTTGCTCCACAGCTCTTTTGTACCAAATTTCGTCGATTGCTCGAGGATATTTTGCACCAAAGTTTTGCGTTTTTTCCTTAACTGCTTCGTCGAAATGAAAATCTTGCCATCTGGTCAAGCCACTGTGTGTCGCCATAAATGTAACAGTAACTCCAAATCGTTGCCAGAATTCTTTCCTGTGGGGAAATTCAGTTTAGATTACTCAAAACTTGAAAAAAAAACTTAAAACCTAAAAATTACTTTTGGTGCACTCTCAGGGATGTAATTATTTTGCAATTCAATTGGTATACTTTATGTACATTAGAGTGCCCCATGAAATGCTTTTTTTTAAAATATTTTTTGAAACACTTCGTCGGATATTTTTTTCTTTTTGTGAGAAAATGATCCTCTTTTTTTGACAGATTTGAAAAAATATATTTAGAGGTAGCTATGGAGGTTTTTATGACAAAAATTCTACTTTTTAAATTTTTTTATTTTTTATTCCTGCAATTTAAATTATCCCCTCTTGTGCAATGCAGAACATTCTTCATCAAGATGCTAGATGACTCTTGAATTTAAAAATAGTTTTTTTTTTAAATTAAAAAATCGGAAAATTCTTGTTAAAAGAAAGTGTTTCTTATCAAATAACTATTTATTTTTTAGGTTCATTTCTTCACTTAATCTTATAGTTATCTAAATATAATTTTCCACAGATTCCTGAGAAAGTTCGGAAAAATTGTTGAAGATTTCCGATATTTTAAAAACAAAATTTCAACAAAAAAGATAATAAAAAAATGAATTTTCAATGAAAAATGTAATAGTTGATATTTACACCCAAAATATGTTTATTTTTGATGAAAAAATTAATTTAACTCAAAAAGGCGAATTTTCAATAAAATAGTTGAATTTTCAACCAAACAAATTTTCAGTCAAGAAAGAAAATGAATATTCCACCAAATTATAATTTGAGAAGAAAGAAAAATTGTTAATACAAAATTAAAACTTCGAAAAACAATTTATTTTTTCTGCGTTTATTTGTTTTTAAGGTTGTACAAGTTTTCTAGGATTTTCAAAAAAATTTAAAAGAAATGTAATTAACCCAAAAAAGTATCTGGAAAATTTTTAAGAAAGTTTTTCTATTTTAGAGAATTTCACAAAATATTAGAGAAAATTCGAGCGAGTTTAATAGATATTTAGGAGCTGTCAAAGTTTGAAAAAAATTAAAAATATTTTTAATCGGATTAAGTCATTCCTAAAATTTTGAGCAATTATAAAATCTACATTTTGTTTCAAATTTTTAAAAATCTTCCAGATTTTTAGAACATTTTTCGAAAAATTTTGAAATTTTTTGAAATCTTTTACAATTTTCTCTGAAAATTCATTTCTACAAAATAAAATATCAAAAATTGTCACAGGAAACTTAAGAAAAATTTGTATTCTCTAGAAACTATTCCAAATTTTTAAGAAAACTTCTTTCGTTTAAGATCTTCAAAAATCTAAAGTTTGTTTGAAAACGTTTGAAATCTTCTCAAGATTTAAATTTTCTTCGTATCTCTTCAAAACTTGGAAATACATTTTTAAATAATACAAAGTTTTGATAAAATTTTTATAAATTCTGCAAAATTGAAAAAATTTCCTTAAAATCTTCCTCATTTTTTTCAATTTGATAGACATTTTTGTACATCACAGGAATCTTAAGAAACCTTTTTTATTCTCTTCAAACTATTCATAATCCTTAAAATGATTAAGAGAGTAATATATTTCTTTAACGACATTTGGCAGTTATTTAGAAAATTTGAATTTGTTCAAACAATTTTTCCCCTGTTAATCTTGGAAAGTTACTACTTTTCGAAACACCCAATTGTTTAAACATTAGTAATTTTTTAAAACTAGAATTAAAGGATGAAAGAATTGTTTACACAATTGCCAAATATCCTAAACAAAAAATTACATTTAACATTCGTTAATTGTGTCATTAACTTCAGGAAAAAACTTTTTACGATAAACAGGGAAAAAATTGTTTAAACAAATGGAAGTTGTTTAAATAATTACCAAATATATTAAGCTGGAAATATTATTTTTGAAATTCATCAAATGTATCATTTATCCCGAAAAATAATAACTTTTCAAAATTTACGGACGAGAAAAAAATTGTTAAAGAAATATTATTTGCTTCAAAAATTCAAAGTTAGTTCAAAAATATTTGAAAACTTGTGACTTATCGAATATAAATAATTATTATAGAAAAAATACCGTCTTTAGCATGAATATTGCATAAAACTGATATTTTGCATTTTTTGGGGCATTTCCGGGTACAGCACAAGGGGGTTGGGGGCGTCCAAAATGAAAATTATTGGCCGGAAATTATTCCTGAAACATTCCTTAAGAGGTGACCAAACTTTAATTTACGAAAAGTTAATAACAAATATTTATTTTTTCCATTTTTTCAAAAACCGAGCTTTTCCCGTTTAAAACCCCATTTTAATTTCAAAGTTAATGTTGACCGACTAAAAAAAATAGGGTCTTTCCTTTTCCGGAAATCGAACAAACTTGGGGGAGAAAGAGTCGATCACCAAAAATCAAATTTTTGGACCACCCTAATGTACATTTCTATATTCTAGCGTTATTATTATCACTAAACTGATATTTAGTATACAATGGAATTTTTTAGAGATGAAAGGAATATTTTTTATTTTCCAAGTAAGGGAAAAATATATATTTATGTAAAAGTTTGATTAAAAGCGTAATCCTTCTTCTTGTTTGGCCTGAAAAAAATGTAGAAAAGCGAGAGAAATATAAATATTACGCAAAGGAATGGGAAAGGAGAGATTAAAAACTGGAATGTAAAAAAGCGACAGATTTTCTCAAATATTTTGAAAATACATATCAATCAATTTTGAGGGTCTTTTTTAGTGTTAAGTTACTTTTTTTTAGTAACTAGTTACAGATACTAGATAAAGTAACTTCAAGTTGCCTGCAAAGATTTTCACTTCCTTAATTTTATAATTTAAAAATAAAATAACTACGGTGATAATTTATAAAAACTTAATTTAAAAAGTAGGCATTTTTCAAAGTAAATAAAAAGTAAACAATATATTTCGGAGAGTGAGAACAATGTGTATTAAGAATAAAATATGCATTGATTTTATTTTCTCAAAATACATAAATTAACCAAATTGTTGTATTTTCACACAAAATATTAATTTTTAATAAAAAGGTTAATTTTCAATGAAATAGTCGAATTTTCTACCATTTTCAATCCAAAAAGACAAATTTTCCAATTTTCCTACAAAAAAGACCATTTTTAACCAAATAGTTCAATTTTCGACCAAAATATTGAATTTTCTACCAGAAAAAATACAAATTTGAAACAAAATAGTTGAATTTTCAACTAAAGAGATGAATTTTCAACTAAAATTATGAATATCCAACCAGACAACTGAATTTTTATCAAAGTAGTTCGACTTTCAACCAAGTGATTAAATTTTCAACAAAAAACGACGAATTAAAAAAAAACAGCTGAACCCTCTATAAAAATGTTTTTACACAAATTGATTAATTTTCAAACCAAAAACGACACTTTTCAACAAAACAGTTGAATTTTCAAACCGAAAATATGAATTTTCAACAAACATTTCTGTTATTGTTCGCCCAGCTAGTTGAACTTTCTACCAAAATATTTATATTTTTAACAAGATAAATGAATTTTCAATGAAGTAGTTAAATTTTCAACGTTAATAATTTTTATTTTTTGATATTATTTCACATTTTTCATTTAATTATTTTGATATTATTTCATATTATTATATCGATATTATTTCAATCAAAAAAATAATATATATATATATATGTATATTTTAAAAAATAGCTGAATCCTCAAACAAGTCATATTAATTTTCTACCAAAGTAGTGAAATTTTCACCAAAAAAGGCGATTCTTTTATGAAAAAAAAATTTTATTTTAAAACTAAAAAGCTGAATTTTTAACCAAGAAAGAAAAAAATTCTATCAAATTGTTGAATTTTCAAGACACAAAGACGAATTTTCTACAAAACAGTTACATTTTCAAACCGAAAACATGAATTTTTAACAAAAAAGTTAATTTTCAAGCAAATAGTTGAAGTTTCTACTATAATAGTTAAATTTTGGATAAAATACAAGAATTTTCAATCAAATAGTTAAATTTTCAATAAAATACATGAATTTTTAACCAAATAATTGAATTTTTATATCGAAAATATTAATTTTCAACGAAAAAGTTAATTTTCAACGAAAAAGTTAATTTTCAACCAAATAATCCAATTTTCTATAATTTTCAAACCAAAAAGACGAATTTTCAACAAAAGAGTTAAATTTGCAACAAAAAAGTTGATTTTTCACCAAATAGCTGAATCCTTATTCAAATCAGAATAAGTTCCTACTAAAATAGTTGAATTTTTAACAACAACAAAAAATGTTTTTTTACCGAAAGAGATAAATTTGAAAGAACGTCGAATTTTGAACCAAGAAAAAATTTCTATTAAATTGTTGAAGTTTCCAGCCAAAAATTCAAATTTGCTACAAAGCAGTTGCATTTTCAATCAAATACATTCACTTTTAACCAAAGAGTTGAATTTTCATATCGAAAATATTAATTCTCAAGAAAAAAAGTTAATTTTCAACCAAATAATTGAAGTTTCTACAAAACGGTTGCATTTTTATTAAATTACATGAATTTTCTACCACCTATTTGAATTTTTTCATCAAAAATATTAATTTTCAAGAAAAAAGTTAATTTTCAAGGAAAAACTTAATTTTTAACCAAATAATCTAATTTTATATAATTTTTAAACCAAAAAGACAAATTTTCAACAAAAAAGTTAATTTTTTACCAAATAGCTGAATTCTCATTGAAATCATAATAATTTTCTATTAAAATAGTGGAATTTAAAAAAAAAAGTTTTTTACCAAGAGAAATTAATTTTAAAACAAAAAAGCTGAATTTTGAACTAAGAGAGAAAATTTTTGTTATTAAATTTTGAATTTTCAAGCCAAAAAGACGAAGTTTCTACAAAACAGTTGCATTTTTCAAGCGAAAATATGAATTTTCAACGAAAAAGTTAATTTTCAAGCAAATCGTTGAAATTTTTACCAAAATAGTTGAATTTTCAATAAAATACATGAATATTTTACCAAATAGATGAATTTTCAAATTGAAAATATTGATTTTCAAGAAAAAAGTTCATTATCAACCGAATAGTTGAAGTTTCTACCAAAATATTCGAATTTTCAATAAAATACATGAATTTACAACCGAATAGTTGAATTTTCATATCGAAAATAATAATTTTCAAGAAAAAAGTCAATTTTTAACCAAATCTAATTTTCTAGAATTTTCAAACTTAAAAGTCGAATTTTTTCAACAAAAGATTTACATTTTCAACAAAAACGTTAATTTTCAACCAAATAATCGAATTTTCAACAAAAGATTCACATTTTCAACAAAATATACAAATAAATATTTTATAAATATTTATAATATTTTACGACATTTCAACGAAAAGAGATTTTAATTTTACGTGGAACAAAGTTGAATTCAACCAAAAAAGGCGACTTTTCAACAAAATATCTGAATCCTCAACCAAATCAGAATAATTTTCTATCAAAAAAGTGGAATTTTCAACCAAAAAAGTTAATTTTCAACAAAAAAGTTCATTTTAAAACAAATAGTTGAAGTGTCTACTTGAATAGTGGAATTTTCATAAAAATACCTGACTTTTTTATAAACAATTTTATTAAAAAACTCATATTCAACATTTCTACACAACAAAAATTTGATTTTTTACTCCATATATCCAAAAAGAAGTTAATAATAATATTCAAAGAGAAAAATTAGTCTGTTAATAAAACTTTGCATGATTTATAATAACAATTCTTTCCAACTAAATGAAAAAAACTGCTTTTTACTACGTAGGAATCATGCATATGAATTATTATTTAGCAAATTGTTTATAACAATCAAACATATTTAATGGTTATCATATCCTGGTTTAATATTACTATTAATTATTTATCTGATTGTTGCAAACGGATTTGGTCTCATAAATCAATCTAAAAATCAACGATTTGTTTATAATAATGATAAATTTAAAGATTAGAATTTTAGTCTTGTGATATTTTTTAATATGGAATCTTTTATAAACAGAATAAGACAATGTCAAAATATAAAGTATATAATAATAATATAATAATAAATATTATAAAATGAAAGATAAATTTTTAATACAAAAGGACGAATTTTCAAGAAAATAGTTGAATTTTTGATTGAAAATTATGACTTGTTAACAAAATAGTTGAATTTTCAAAAAAAGAATTTTGAACAATGTAGTTGCATTTTTAATTCACAAAGGTGAATTTTGAATCAGCTTGTCTAATTTTCAAACAAAAAATATTTAACTGCAAACAAAAACAGTTGTATTTTCAACCAAATAATTGAATTTTTTAGAAGTCGAATTTTCGACCTGAATAGTTGAATTTTCAACAAACAAATTAATTCTCAACTTGAAATACAATAGTTGGTATTTTAACAAAAATGAGAACAAATTTTTAACAAAATAGATCAATTTTCAAGCAATGAGTAGAATTTTTATGAGAATAGTTTAATTTTTAACACAAAAGATTAATTCTTTATGAAAAAAATATTTGCCTTTTCAACAAAACAAGAGTAATTTAAAAAAAAAGAAATGAAGTTAAATTTTTTGTTGAAAAATGGATTTAAAAAAAAAAATGAATTTTCAACAAAATAGTCAACTTTTCAACCAAAGAGAAGAATTTCCAACTGAAATAATAAATTTTTAACCAAAAAAAAAATGCAACGAAAAAAGATTTTTTCGTTGAAAAAGTAATAAAATTACATTTCCCGTTCAGAAAATTGATTAAAAAAAATGAGTTTACATCAAAATAGTTGAATTTTCCACCGAAGAGATGAACCTACAACTAAACAAAAATTCTTTGAACTTTTAATTCGTTAAACTTTTACCTGAGTAGTTGAATTTTCAATTTAAAAAAAAATTGAACCAAAAATGTATTATTTGCGTTTTCTATTAAAGAAGTACATTTTCAACCAAGGAAAAAATAAATTTTCAACTAAGTTGATGAATATTCAACTAGAATAGTTAAATTTTCATTAAAAACATTATTTAAAAAAAACAACGAATTTTGCAACCAAAGAGTTGAATTTTCAACCAAAGAGATGAATTTTCAACTGAAATAGTTAAAAATAAATAATTTGCAACAAAAAAAAACAAATTCTCAACTAAAGAGATAAATTTCAGATTTAAGTTACGAATCTTCAGACAATAAAAAAATTAATTTTAGAGTAAAAACAAAATTTCAACAAAACAATGAAATTTTTAACCAAAAAGATGAATCCACAACTGAAAAAAAGTTTACCCAATTAGTTCAATTTTTATTTGAAAAATAAGTTTTCAACAAAATGGTTACAATTTCGAAAACGAAATGAATTTTCAACTAAACTGATGCATATTGAATTGGAATTGTTAAATTTTCAGTTAAAAAAATTAATTTTCAACAACAAACAAAATTTCAACCAAAAAGATGAATTTATAACTTAATTGATGAATTATCAGCCAATAAAAAATTAATTCCAAATGAGAAAGACAACAAAATTCCTACAAAGTAGTTAAGTTTTCAACCAAAGTGGTGAAACTTCAACCAACAATTTTTTTCAACAAGTTAGTTCAATTTTTACCCAACTAGTTGAATTTTCAATTTAAGAAAAATATAAATTGTGAACCAAAAATGGAATAGTTACATTTTCTATTAAAAAAAATAAATTTTCAACCAAGAAAGAAATACGTTTTCAACAATGTAGTTAGGCTTTCAACCAAAAAGATGAATTTTCTACCAAAAAAAAAACGAATCTTCAACAAATTACATAAATTTTCAACAAAATTGTTAAATTTTCAACTAAAAAAGTCAAAATGTTAACCAACGGCAACTTTGAACATTTTACCCTGAAGAACTTTTTTTAATCCTTGAAAAATTAATTTCTTTGCTTTTTATAGAGTATAATTTTTCGTTACGTGTGTATTTTTTTGGAAAATTGAAGACATCTTTTCTGAACAAATTCTTTGAACTCAGCTTTTTATTTCTATTTTGGATGAAAATACTTTGTTCGAATAATCTCATTTTTAATCTCATTTATTTATATTTTTAATCTCATTTAATCTCATACATTGAAAAATGCTGCCAAGACGATTATTGTAGATACGTTATTTTCGCAGTATTCTATGTGATCCAAGAGGGAGAGAAACTGAGTGAAAGCGAGTTAAGTAATGAGCGTGGTCTCAAAAGGAAAAGAAAATACATAAAAACCAAAATTTAATTTACGATAAATTACCAACAAAAAAAATTATTAACACGCGATTAATTAATTCTAAGAACGTAATAGGTGCGATGTGATGACGTTACCTGGGTATTCGGTTCATCAGCCTAGTTAAAAGTCTGCATGGCGTCAAAGTGGCAAGTATTAGTAAAAAAGAACAGGTGCATTTCATCTATCCGTTACAAAAAATGTGCATTAAAACGAACTCAAAAAAAAAAATACACATACTGAATAATGATAACTGGTGTTTTGTGTAAAGAGTCTATTCCTTTTTATTTGTTAACTGCTACATGTAGATCAAGAACAATGCGATAAGATAGAATACATATTTTGTCAGTTTGTTCTACATAATGAAGGATAGAAAAAACATTAAAAATATTTTTTTTCAACGATCTTTTATTAAAATATACTGCAAATAAACAAAATAATGCCATGTTAAAAGGGGGGTTGCTATAAGAATATAATAATTATAAGGTGACTAAAAATAAAAGCATGATATTTTATTTTTAATAACATTATCATTATGTCATTGTTGCAAATCCCCTTTTCAGATTTAATTTATTTTGCGATATATTTTAATAAAAGCTTGTTTTTTAAAAACCTATTTTTAAAGTCTTTTTTTGAATATTTTTTCTGCATTTCAGTCTTTCGCAAATGTTTCTTTCTCAAAATGTGAACGATGTTGTGTACATTTTTAGTGAAATGTAAGGAAATTTCAGAGTAGTTTTTAAAATTATTTTTTTTATTTAGACAACTGCTTACCCTTTTTCATCTCGAGTTGTACTTGGATTTCCAAACCACTGGGTTACCTGAGCATCATGTACCAAAGTCAGCAGAAGATGCCGATCACAATAATAAGAGTCTGCTGTGAAAAATATATTTTTTTAATAATAAAAAAAACATTTTAGATTATAAAAAAAATATTTAGATCATTGTAAATTTGAATATCGCACAGTAAACCCCGGGATATCAAACTAATACATATCATTCCCACTATCAACTTCAGATAAAAATGATCCACTTTTTTGGATCCAAAATTAATTTTTACACAACTTTTCCATATCTTTCGAGTGGCAGTTGATATATTTTTTATAAAGAAACATTCAAAGTTTCATATAATGAGCGAATGAACAGAAAAAATAAATAAAAATTATGGTTTAATTTTCAGTTAAAAAATTAATTTTCACCAAAAAAACGAATTTTAAACAAAATAGTTCAATTTTCAAGCAACAAAATGATGTTTAGAAATAAAATGATAAATCTCCACCTAGAATAGTTGAATATTCAGGTTAAAAACCTATTTTTTAACATGAAAAGTAAAAAAGAAATGTTCAAGAAAATAGTTCAACTCTTAACCAAACAGTTGAATTTTTAAACGAGGAAGTTTCTTCAGTGAACTAAGAGGGAAACAAAAATGTTGACGAAATAGTTGAAATTTCAAACCAAAAAACTGAATCTTCAACTAAAAAGATCAATTTTTCACCAAAACAGAAGAATTTCAAACACTATACAAGATTCTCAACCAAATATTTGAATTTTTGAGGAAATTTTTCACAACCCAGTATGAATTAGAACGAAAAAGTTCATTTTCAACCAAATAGTTTAATTATTAACCCAAAAAGACAAATTTTCAACTGAATAGATGAATTTTTAATTAAAAAAGAGAAATTTGCAACACAAAATGAGATTGTTAAATTTTCAGTTAAAAAAATTAAATTTCAGCAAAAAAAAAAAAAACAAAGTAAATTTCAACAAAGTATTTCTACTTTCAACCAAGCACTTGAATTTTCAACCAAAAAATGCATTTACTACCAAGAATATACATTTTCTAAGAAAAAGAGGAATTAAAAAAAAAACTGATGGATTTTTAAATAAAAAAGATTAATTAAAAAAAAAAAAAGAATTTTCAACAAAATAGTTTCTGATCTCTTTCCTTTCTCATTCTATCCTATATCTATCAGCATCTATTTTCTTCTATGTCTATGTTAATCTCAATTCATGTCTATCTTTTGCTATCCCCTCTTCTCTATCTCATCCTATCTTTCATCTATCGTTATCAATCTTTTACTATTTCTCTGTGAATCTAACTTTTCGTCTATCTTTTTCAATACCCTCTCTTCTCTCTCATCCTATTCTTTATCTATCCACGTCAATATTTTTCTATCACTCTGTCAATCTAAATTCCCCTCTATATTTTTCACTCCCCTCTTCTCTATATCATCCTATACTACATCTATCATTGTCTTGTTATACGCGGCTCGTATAGCGAGACTCTTTTATTGGTAGATTGAAAACACTCTCGCTGACGATGTTTATTCATTCAGTAGGCAACCATTTTTTAAATTATAATAACTAGTAATTAGACCCGCGAGTAAGAGAGAGAAATAGGTACTCCATGAAGTGACGTCAGTAGTGACGTCAGCCAGGCGGCAGGGCGAGTAGAGGCGAGAGTCGCGAGTAGAGCGCCCTCGAAACTCGACGCGCGCATCTCCCACCAAACGATTTTCTACCCTCTCCGCTCGACTCCCACGCAACGCCCACGCAGCCTCGCTGTGAAAAGGGCGCGCACGGGCCCAGAACGACAGAAGTGTTTGGGAACTGGTAGGCAGAGGCCTCTAACTAAAATCCTACAGCTGGAAGCCAGCCCTAGGTTTCCACCGCCAGTCATTGCCGTGACCAACAAAACTCTCTCTTTTTCTCTCGGGCGCCAAAATCCTCCAGCTGGAAGCCAGCCAGAGGCAAATTCACGTCGTATCACCATCATCGCCTAAGAACTACCGCTTATCTCTGTACAAACATGGTAAAACAGATCGAAATAAAGACATAATTTCAAACACACCTCTTTGTCTACCTGGTCATTTAACTTCTACCCCTTCTTCCCTCCGCTAACGGGTTAGCTGGCATACAAGCCTTCCTGTTTTCGCTGAGACAGCTGGCATACCAGCCATTTCAGCCGAAACACTGACTAACTTCTCCCCTCTCCCACGACCAACAAACCAGATCTCCTCTAAGTTCTTTCCAGGGAAAAAAAGAAAATCGGAATCGAAAACACCCGCTGAACTCGCTATCTCTTTCTATCTTAGAAGATAGATATATCAATCCCTCTTTCCACCTCCCTTGAATTAATCCTCTCACTCCCTCCTCATGTAGTCTGTAGATCACTCTTTCAACCTACTATTTCTTTTTAGCTTACGAGATAGACACAACACTCCCCCTTTCCACCTCCCTCGACATTTATACTCTCACTCCCTCCTCTGATACTCTTCAGATCACTCTTCTATCCGCTATCTCTTTCAATCCTATGATCACACCCACCTTTCACCTCCCTTGAAGTCTATCCACCATACATCCCTCCTTTACAAAGATGGCCACCTTTCCTCTCACTCCCTCCTATGGTTCCCCTACCTCTCCTGTCCCTTACTATCTGATGAGATAATCCCTCCTCACTTTCTCTTAGTGGAGACAAATCGATTATCCCCGACGTATATCCTTCTTACAACTTCCAACAAATCCCACCCAAAAGTAAGGAGCATATCAGTCTGTCTTTTTCTATCTCTCTGTCAATTTAATTTCCCGTCTATATTTTTTAAGCTCCACTTCCCTATCTTATCATACCCTACATCTATTAACATACATCTTTTTCTATCTCTTTGTCCATCTAAATTGACGTATATATTTTTCGATAGCCTCTTCTCTATCTCATCCTATTTCTTGTCTCTACGTCAATATTTTTCTATCTCTTTGTCAATCTAAATTTGCCTCTACAATTTTGAATCTCTTCTTCCCTACCTCATCATGTCACACATCTATCAACGTGTATCTCTGTCTATATTTCAATCTCAATTCGCGTCAATCCTTTTCACTTCCCTCTTCTCTATCTCATCCTATACTTCATCCATCCACAACAATATTTCTCTACCTCTTCGCCAATCTAAATTCCTCTCTACCTTTTTTAATCTCCTCTTCCCTATCTCATCGTACCCTAAATCTATCTTTTTCTATTTCATTGTCAATCTTAATTTCTGTCTATATGTTTCAATCTCCTCTTTTCTATCTTATCCTATCTTTTATCTATCCACGTCAATATTTTTCTACCTTTTTGTCAATCTGAATTGGCTTTCATCTTTTATAATATCTTCATCTCTGTCTCATTTTATCCTACATTTATCAACACCTATCTTTTTCTATCTCTTTGTCAATCTTAATTCACCTTTATCTTTCTCAATAACCTCTTCTCTATCTCATCCTATTCTTTATCTATCCACGTCAATATTTTTCTACCTTTTTCTCAATCTAAATTCCCGTCTATCTTTTTCAATCTCTTCTTCTCCATCTCATCCTATCCTACTTGTATCAATGTCTATCTTTTTCTATCTCTTTGTCAATATAAATTCACTTTCATCTTTCTCAATCCTCTGTTCTCTATCATATCCCATCCTCTATCTAATCACGTCAATCTGACGGTTTTTTCGCTAGGTGGTTGGAGGTAAAAGTAACCAACAAGTGAAATTAGTCTTCGGATAGAGAAAGAGATTGAAAAATATTCAAATTCGTAATTAATAGATAGACTAAGGTATAGAAAAAGATAAGAATCCTCAGTCATGAAAGGTAAAGAAAGAGATAGATCCTATCCCCTAATTTCTATCTTGCTCAATCTTTCTACTTCCCGCAGAGTTATGCCCCGGGACCGTTCAGTTCAAATATTTATCGAAACCTAATGATTTTCCGTTTTAAAAAAATGTACTAAATTTCCCCAAAACTCAGTTTTTGTAAATTTATCTATTTTGATTAAACGGGATGATGTTCTATTGGCATTAAGTATGTCCAGAATCCATTAAAATATTGTTTTAATTAAGAAATTTTTTTTCACACTGTTTTTGAGGAGGGACCATGTACCTGACTTACTGAAGGACTTGGAACTTGCGTTTGATTTTTCTGGTGGTTGAGATCTTTGTTTTGCATCAATCCACCTCCAGGGTGGTTCCTGTTGCCGAGTTCTGTTCAAAAAATGAACGAGTAGCTCCTCCGACGAATGGAAGTCGAATTCACCATCGTAATGGTATCTAGAAAAACTCAAAAGAGAAAGATGAATACGTCTACGTAAAGATCTTTGTTTTCATTAAATTTGACTGTTTATTTAAAAAGTTCGAATTAATTTTGCTTTCTAAACTAAAGAAACACAAAACCGAGGAGGAAACAACTCTTAAAAATGTGGCCCAGCGGAGATGGATTACTCTGGATTACATTAAATCAGGGTGGATTACTTCGCCAAACTAGACTAATTATCTCAGATACACAAGTGGAAGTACAAGTGGAATTACAAGTGGATTATCCAGAATCACAAGGGAATTACCTAAGATTACAAGTGAAAAGCCTAGAAATAAAAGTGGATTACCGCAGATTAAGAATGGATTCCCCTGGATTAAAAGCGAATTACCTGGGGTTACAAGAGGATTGCCAGGGAATACAAATGGATTACCTAGGATTGTAGGTGGATTACTTCGAATTATAATTATTTCTTCCAGGATTACAAGGAGATCACCTGGGATTAAAAGTGGATTGCCTAGGATTACACTGGATTACTTATATTATTATAGATTGCAAGTGAATTTCTTAGGCTGACACGAGGATTACCTAGAATTAAAAGTAGATTTCTTACGATTAAGAGTGGATTACCTAAGAATACAAGTAGATTACTCAGGATTGCCAGTAAATGACTCTGAATTACAAGCGAATTACGCAGGATTATAAAGGGGATTACCGAGGATTGCAAGTGGATTGCCTGGTCTTGCACTGAATAACTTGGATTACTCCAAATAAGAAGGGTATGATCTAGGATTACAAGTGGATAACCTAGAATTAAAAGTGGATAACCTAGGATTACAACTGTATTGTCTGAGATTTTATTGGATTACTTGTCTTACTTCAAATGACAAGTGGATTACCAATGATTATGAGTGGATTACCCTGGTTTCTGAGTGGATTACGCTGGATTACCAATGTATCGTCTAGAATTACAAGTGGATTACCTAATATTACAAATGTATTACATAGGAACACAAGTGCATTACTCCAAATTACAAGTGGATTACCTAGGAATACAAGTGGATTACCCAGAATTGTAGGTGGATTATCCAATTATAATTCAATTGCCTAGGATTACGAAGGAATTACCTAGGATTGAAAGTGGATTGCCTAGGATTAAACTGGATTACTTACATTATTCTAGAATAATGCAAGTAAATTTCTTAAGCTTACATGTGAAAACCTAAAATTATAAGTAGATTTCTTATGCCTAAAAAGTGGATTACCTAAGAATACAAGTAGATTACCCGGGATTACCAGTAAATTACTCTGAATTACAAGCGAATTATCTAGGAGTATAAAAGGGATTACCTAGGATTACAAGTGGATTGCCTGGTCTTGACTGAATTACTTGAATTACTCCAGATTACAAGAGTATTATCTAGGATTACAAGTGGACAGCCTAGGATTACAACTGTATTACCTAAGATTATATTGGATTACTTGTTTTACTAGAGACTACAAGTTGACTACCAAGGATTATAAGTGGATTACCCTGGTTTATAAATGGATTATGTAAGACCACAAATGGATTACCCTGGATTATAAGTAGATTGCCGCAAGTTTTAAGTGGATCTCTTGGACCTAAAAACGGATTCATAAGAATTACAAGTGGATTGTCTATAATTACAAGTGGATTACCTGAAAATATCAGATTACCTAGGATTGCAATTGGATTACCTGCGAGTACACAGTATTCCGAGTGGATTACTAGGAATATAAATGGGTTGCCTATGATTAAAAATGGATTACCTGAAATACAAATATATTGCCCAGGATTACAAGTGTATTAACTAAAAGTACACTTGATTCTGAGTGGATTACCTCAAATTATAAGCCTTTTCCCTTGGATTACAAGGGGATTACTTAGAATTTAAATTGGATTTTTTCGGATTACAAGTGGATTACCTGTGATTACACTGGATTTCTTGTATTTCTCTACCTAGGATTTCATGTTGATTTACTATGATTACAAGTGGATAACCTAGAATTATAACTGGATTACCACGAATAACAAGTGGATTACCTAGGATAACAAATTAATAACCTAGGATAACAAGTGAATTACCTAGGAATACAAGAGGATTACCCTAGATTGAAAATCGATTATTATCTAGGATCACAATTGGATTACCCTGAGCTATAAGTGGATTACCCAAAAAACACTGTATTACAAGTGGATTGCCTAGTATTACACCAAATTACCTAGTATTACACCAAATTACCTCAATTGCCCCATATTAAACTTGAATTATCCAGAATTACAAGTGGATTGTTTAGAATTACTAGCGGATTCTCTAGGATTACAAGCAGTTTCTCTAGGATTACAAGCGGATTCTCTAGGATTACAAGCGGATTCTCTAGGATTGCAAGCGGATTCTCTAGGATTACAAGCGGATTCTTTAGAATTTCAAGTGGATTCTCTAGGATTACAATCGGATTCTCTAGGATTACAAGCGGATTTTCTAGGATGACAAGCGGATTTTCTAGGATTACAAGCGGACTCTCTAGGATTACAAGCGGATTCTTTAGGATTACAAGCGGATTCTCTAGGATCACAAGTGGATTGCGAAGGATCACAAATGGATTACCTCGGATTAGGAGTGTATTGCCTAGGATTAAAAGTGGATGAGCGGGTTACCAATTCGAATAACCGAGCATTCAAATGGATTACCTGAGTTGTTTCCCCCTCGCACAAAACTGTTTGAAAAATCAACTCACTTGCAATAAATCCATTCGGGATGTACCCGCCAATTATTTCCCGAGAAATAAGCGAGCACGTTTGTCCCTGAAAAAATACATTGCATTTTAGAGAATAATTAATAAATTTTCTTGTAAATTATTTTTCAGGAAATTTTAGAAATAGACATACCCTCGTACGTACCTTGAGACAGTAGCCTTTTGGTTTCCACGGCAGCGTGAACCCTACGGTTCCCATTTTGATCATATTCGGGTAAACTGACCACGACAGTGAATGTTGTATTTTCTATACCCATGTAATGATATTTTCTTTTCACTCGGCCAACCCTTTGCTAAAAAAAGGTTTCACTAATAAACTTAGGGCCATGTATCACCCATCCGATTCCAACCTCCAGCGATTTTTTTCTCTCTCAAATATTCAAACGAAATGAGATATCTAATTAAAAATTTGTGAATCAAATAAGATAATAAGGGAGGTCGATTTATGTGCAAAAGTGTATAGAGAGGAGAGTGTTGGTCCGAGATATAAAAAAAGGGATAATTAAAGAAAGAACTAGAGGAAAAAAGATCATTTTCGCAACACCCACCTCGAAAATGAGGACTTCCATGCCTCTGAATGATATTCAAAGTACTTCAATCCAACAGACTGTGCGGGAATAATATTCGCGCATGCGTACTTCAAAACATGACTATTTTGCGAATCGACGCAATGGACGCGCATGCGCACTTTAGAGATGCGTAAGTTCGCACGCCGGCAAAATAAAAATATTCTTTAAAAAATGTGTTTGTCTCGGGACGCACGGTAGAAGCGAAAATTTGAAAGAATATTTAAGTGGAATTAATTCATGAAATTCAAGTAATTCACGGAATTCTGAAAATTTACGGAATTCACGGAATTCAATATATTCACAATATTCAATAAATTCCCAAAATTCAATAAATTCAGGGAATTCAACAAATTCACGGAATTCAATAAATTCACGATATTCAATAAATTCACGGAATTAATTTAATTCACGGAATTCGTGGAATTCACGAAATTCACGGAATTTACAGAATTCATGGAATTCAGGGAATCAATGGAATTCATGGTATTCGCGGAATTCAATGAGTTCACGGAATTTGTGGATTTCGGGAAATTCATAGATTTCAAGAAATGCATGGAATTCAAGAAATGCATGGCTTTCACGGAATTCACGTAAGTCACGGAATTAATGGAATTCATGCAATTCACGGAATTCATGGAATTCACGAAATTCACCAAAGCCATGGAATTCACGAAATTCACGGAATTAATGGAATTCATCGTATTCGCGGAATTAATGGAATTCACGGAATTCATGGAATTTATGGAATTTGTGTAATTCATGGAATTCACAAAATTCATGAGATTCACCGAATTTCAGAAATGCAATTCATGGAATTTATGGAATTCACGAAATTCATGTAATTCATGGAATTCACGAAATTCAT
>CAKNXH010001002.1:231106-249397 GCA_932178445.1 Andricus quercusramuli
GGAATTCACGGAATTCATGGAATTCACCGAATTTGAGAAATGGAATTCACGAAATTCATGGAATTCGTGGAAATCACGACATTCACGGAATTCACGGAATTCGTGGAAATCACGAAATTCACGGAATTCACAGAATTCATGGAATTCAGGGAATCAATGGAATTCATGGTATTCGCAGAACTCAATGAGTTCACGGAATTTGTAGATTTCGGGAAATTCATATATTTCAAGAAATGCATGGAATTCAATTAATACATGGCATTCACGCAATTCACGTAATTCGCGAAAGTCACTAATTCATGGAATTCATGAAATTCACCGAATTCAAGAAATGCATGGCATTCACGGAATTCACGTAACTCAGGGAATTAATGGAATTAATGTAATTCATGGAATTCACGGAATTCGCGGAATTCACGAAATTCGCGGAATTAATGGAATTCATAGTATTCACGGAATTAATGGAATTCACGGAATTCAAGGAATTTATGGAATTTGTGTAATTCATGGAATTTTTGTAATTCATGGAATTCACAGAATTTATAGAATTCATGGAATTCACAGAAATTATGAAATTCACAGTATTCATGGTATTCACGGAAATAATGGAATTCACGGAATTCATGGAATTTCTGGAATTTGTTTAATTCATGGAATTCACAGAATTTAAGGAATTTGTGTAATGCATGGAATTCATGGAATTAACAGAATTCATGGAATTCATGGAATGCACAGAATTAATGAAATTCACAGAATTCGGGGAATTCACAGAATTCATGGAATTCACAGAATTCATGGAATTCACAGAATTTATGGAATTCACAGAATTTATGGAATTCACAGAATTAATGAAATTCACAGAATTAAGGAAATTCACAGAATTAAGGAAATTCACAGAATTGATGGAATTCACAGAATTGATAGAATTCACAGAATTGATGGAATTCACAGAATTCGTGGTATTCACGGAATTAACCCGAATCAGCCCAAAAAATTTCGTTTCTCCAAACAAAATCTGAAACGGGGAATACCCTCCTCAGCTCAAGGTTGCCAACTTGCACCAAACAGCAGCCTAAAATTATTTGGGTAACCTCCCTGAATAGTATACGACGGTTTTGCGCGAGATTTAAATGTGAAAGACCAGGATAAGTCGTTTTTCATAAACCACTGCTCGTTGTACCATATATGACCCCGTGGGCGGATTCGGGTTAATGGAATTCATGGAATTCATGGAATTTGTTTAATTCATGGAATTCACAGAATTCATGGAATTCATGGAATGCACAGAATTAATGAAATTCACAAAATTCGTAGAATTCACAGAATTCATGGAATTCACAGAATTCTCGTGTGATTGCTGCATTTTCCATCAGCTCTTCGCACTCGTCTACGTTTTCGCACACGCTTCGCTCGTGCGCTAACCCCCGACTCGTGCTTCGAACATGCGGCCCATGCTGCAAGTTGCAAACTCTTTGGCAATCGCCTATTTTGCGCACTTGTATCACAAATAGCTATTGACTCATTGAATAGAAAAGAGAAGTAAAACTATGGAGAAAAGTTAGGTGAGAGAAGGTTTAAGGAAAAGAGTAGAACAGATTTTTAGAGGGACGAAAAGTAATGTTAGGGTGAGAGAATAAATAGGAGATAATTTTTGGTTGGCTAGAGGTGTAGGGCAGGCTTCTCCTCTAAGCCCGATTCTGCTGAATATATTAATTTCAGATTTCGAAGAAGAGATGAAGAAAAAAGGGTAAGGAGGAGCAATGCTATGGGAAGAAAAAATATATGTATACACTGGAATATGCGGATGATAGAGAGAAATTGACGGAATGAGGAAGGAATGGAAAGTTAATTACGGGGTTAGAAAAATATTAGGATAGGAAAAAACTCAGGCCTAATGATAAAACGAAGGTAATGAGGTTGAGAAAAGGGTCCGGAAGAGAGGGAAAGGGACGGCGAGATCGAAAAGTGTAAAAATAGAGGATGTGAAGAAATTTAAATACTTCGGTTTCATCATGCAAATGAATTGGGAACATGGGAGGCATATTAGGGAAATGATTAAGAAAGTGGCGGGGGTAATTATAACAAATATGAGGATTAGGAGAAAGAAGATTTAAAAAGGATCGGGATGAAAGGAGAGGAAGTAGAATCAAGGGTAGACTGGAGAACTCCAGGTGATGCGGTAAGAGAAGTGCTCAAAGGGATGAATTGAGAACAATTGGTGAGAGGGTATCAGAGAAACCAAGGGTGGAAAAGGGAGAGGAGATAGAGACAAAGTGATACAAAGAGGTTGAAGAAAGAGGAAAAAGGGACGTGAAGAGATTTTAAAGATCAAGGTGTAGGAGAAGGAGGAAATATAGACTATGCATAATTGAAAAATAGAGATAGAAAAAGCAGGTATTGAATGGGGGAGGATAGGGGAATAAGGAATAAGGAATTAATAATAATAATAATAAATGGTATCAGATGATAAAAAAAGGATTGCCAAAATATCTAGAAAGAGGGTGGGGAAAAAGAGATGGAAAAGAAAAGCTAAATGGAAACTGGGAAATGGAGCTAAAGAATCAATGTATTGGGAGAAAGATCAGAAGAAAAAATGCAGAGTATGGGAATGGATAGAGGAGACATGGGAGGATGTATGAGATGGTTTTAAGAGAAGAAAGGAGAGAAGGCGAGGATGGCAAGAGAATGTTAAGAAAATTTTAGGAGGAGGGACTGGGGAAACAATGGATGATGGAGGCAGAGGAAACTAAAGGATGTGAGGCAGAAGATTGAGGGAGTGTTTAGATGAGGAAATGAAAAGCATAAGTGGGAAAGACAGGAGGGGAATAAGGAAATGAAAGTCACATTGAAGCATGAGGGGAAAAAAATGAAATTGTAAAGTAAGATTGAATAAAATTAAGTAGAAGAAGATGCGGCTGCTCTCTCTCTCTCTCTCTCTCTCTTTCTCTATCTCTCTCTTTCTCTCTCACTTACACACTCTCATGAAAAAATGTCGGTAAGGTAGGAATCGGATAAGTGATATATGGCCTTAATCCAGCGGATGATTTTCAATTGTATAATTTTTTTTTCGACACACTAATTGAAATATATTTATTTTTAGTACTCACCATATCATCATAATGGTATCTCGTGTGAAGTGTCACGCTACCGCTTGTCTGATTAATCACGTCATCTCGGAGCTAGCAATAAAAATTAATTTGTCATATTATTCAACTTAAAAAAGCGTCTCAGAACCACAATTTTTAAAATTTACAATGATTAATTAATTACCGCGATTAAAGCTTCATCAAATTCACGCGGACCTCTGTCTTGATCCATCAACTCGACCTCAACCATATCCACGCTATTATATGCAGGTTTCAGTATACCCAGAAACTGTAAAAAATAAATATTAAAGAATTATTTTTTCTTATAATATAGCCAAAATATTAATTTTTTTTTAATTCACTCACCACAGGACGTAGGTCGGGATGGGTGAGGATGTAACCATTATTGGTTACAATGAAGGCATAGCCGTTCACGCCCAGCTAAGAAAAAAATTGAAATTTTTGGAATTAAAATTGAATTTTCAAAAAATGCAATATATCGAAATGTGACCTATATAAGAATGAAATGGGACGCGCAATCCTACATTCATTTTTTAAATTAAAAGTCAATAGACAAGTGAATTTCGGATTAATTTGTTAATAATTAATTGATAATAATAATTAATAATTTGTCAAGTTCTTGAGTCCATTTTTTTAATAGCGATGTGAGTACATAATATATGAAAAAATCTCAAAATCTCAAAAAAGTCGACTTCGATCTCTTGAATTTTTAATTAAAAAAAAAAACAATTCTCAGCCAGAAATGGAACAATTAAATTTTCAATTGACAAAATTAATTTTCAAAAAAAAAAAAATCGTCAACAAAATAGTGAAGTTTTCAACAAAAGAGATTTATTTCAACCAAGAGAATACTTTTGTAACAAAGCATTTCAAATTTAAACAAGCAATAGAATTTTAAACCTAAAAAGATGCATTTTCAACCAAGAAAAAAAAACTAATTTTTAAGAAAAGATGTTGATTTTTAACACAAATTTTTTCAACTACAATAATAATTCATTAACCAAATGAATTAATTTTTACTGAAGCAGTTGAACTTTAAACCACGTATTTGAATTTTGAACCGAAAAAATCAATTTCCAACCAAGAAAATAAAAATATTTTTTAAATAAAAATAAATAATTTATTATTAAAATTAAAAAATAATAAATTTCATGAACCCAAATTTATTATTCTAAAAATTATTATTAATAATATAACATCCCCAATGCGATTAGTTAATAATGTTAATATTTCAGAATTATACAAATATACATTTTGACAATAAATAATTAAACAATAAGAAATTTTTAATATTCTACCCAAAAACGCACAGTTTCAAGAAAATACAAAATAGGTTTGGTTTAAAATTGATTTTCTCAGTTGAAAATTCAACTATTCAGGTGAAATTTCATGATTTTTTGTTTAATTCGTATTTAGTTGTAGAAACTACATTTTGGTTGAAAAATCGTATTTTTTGGTTGAATTTAACTATTTTTCACTCAAAATTAAAATCTCTTTTGGATGAAATATCAACTGTTTCATATTTAAAATTGAAATCTTTTTTGGTTGAAAAATAATTAGAATGATCTTTTTTGGTTAAACATTCAACTACTCGTTTGAAAGTTGAACTATTTAGTTAAAACTCTTTTGTTGAAAGTTGATCTATTTTGTTAAAAATTTCTTTTTCTTATTCAAAATTTATTAAGTTAATTGAAAATTTGTTTCCTCCATTTTTAGTTGAAAATTGACCTTTTTTAGTTAAACATTCAACTACTCAGTGGAAATTTCATGTACTTTGTTGAAAATTCATCTTTTTGGTAAAAATTAATCTTCTTGGCGCAAAATTATTTTTTTTACAATTTAATTTCTTCGCTGAAAGTTAAACTTCTTTTTTAAGAATTTATTTTCTTTTTTTGTTTAAGATTCATCATTGCAGATGAAAATTCATCTCTTTGGTTGAAAATTGCAAATTTAACTACGTAACATTTTTTTAAATGAATATTTTTTAGTTGAAAATTCAACTTTTTGGTTGGAAATTTTTGTATTTTGTTGAAAATTTGTGATTTTGTGGAAAATAAAGCTTCCTAGTTGAAAAATCATCTATTTTGGTGGAACATTCAACTACTCGTTTAAAAGTTGAACTACTTTGTAAAAAATTTACTTTTTTGTTTATGATTTGTCACTTCAGTTGAAAATTTAATTCTTGGGTAGAAAATTTATCTTTTTAGGTAAAAAGTCAACTGTTTTGTTGAAAAATGATTTTTTTGTTGTTGAAAATTAAGATTTTTTGAACTTGAAATTCTACTATCACATTTGTCACTAAGTATTTATTTTTTGGTGGCAGATTTAATCATTTTGTTATTTTTTTTTTTTTAATTAAATTTTTTGAGAATTGAACTGTTACACTTTGAATTGAAAATATATCGTTTTTAGTCATAAATTCAAACATTAAATTTTGCGATTAGAAATAATATTTTTTAAATTGAAAATTAAACTACTTGGTTGACGATTTAACTATTTTTTATGTTAGCTTTTTTAATTAACTTTTTAATTAAATTTTTTAACTGAACATATAATTATTCCACTTTTGGTTGAAAATTTATCGTTTTTAGTTGAAAATTACATTTGACATAATTCATCTTTTTTGGAAAGCCTTACTATTTTGTAGAACATTTGTCTTTTTGACTTGAAAATTAAACTGTTTTGTAAAAAATTCGTCTTTTTTCGGTGAAAATTATTTTTTTTTAACTGAAAATTGAACTATTCCGTTTTTTGTTGAAAAATCATGTATTTGTTAAAAATTCATCTCTTATGGTAAAAAATTAATTTTATTTTTTAAGTATGTATAGTTTAAAGTTTAACTACTTAGTTGCAAATGTATTTTTTGTTTATTTTAGGATTCTTCATAAAATTCATCTCTTTGATTAAAAATTGGTCTCTTTAGTTCCAAATTTGACTATTTGTTGAGAATTCGTTTTTTCTTGTTGTTAAAAATTATTGTATCTTGTTAAAAATTCTTCCCTTTTTGTAGAAAATTAATATTTTAGGTTGAAAATCATCTATTCTGATTAAAAATGCAACCACTCGTTTAAAAGTTGAACAGCTTTTTAAAAAATTTATTATTTTGGTTCACCATTCATCATATTAATTAAAAATTTATCTCTTTGCTAGAAAATTGACCTTTTTAGTTAAAAAGTTAACTGTTTTGTTGAAAATTCGTTTTTTTCTGTTCAAAATTATTATTTTGCGAATATTGAATTCTGCTATTACATTTTTCATTGAGAATTTATTTTTAGGCGGAAGATTCAACTATTTTGCTTAAATTAAAAAAAAATTAATTATCTTTAAAATTTAGCTATTACATTTTGAGTTGAAAATATATCGTGTTCAGTTAAAAACTCAACTATTAAATTTTGCAATTTGACATAATGTTTTTTGATTGAAAATTCAACAACTTGGTTGAAGATTTAACTATTTTGTTAAAAAAAATGTTATCAGTTAATTTTCCTGAAAACTGACCTTTTCCATTTTTAGTTAGAAATATATCGTGTTTAGTTGAAAATTCAACTATTAAATATTACAATTAGAAATAATCATTTTTTGATTGGAAATTCAATCTACTTATTTGAAGATTTAACTTTTTTGTTTAAAATTAGTTTTGTTCAATTCATTTTTTGAAATGAACATTAATGATTGAAAATTCATGTATTTTGTTGAAAATTCATCTTTTCTTAAAAAAAAAATTATTTGTTAAACATTTAACTAATGGTTGAAAGTTTAACTACTCAGTTAAAAATGTATTTTTTAACAAGATTAATCATTTTAGTTTTGACGATTGAAAATTTATCTTATCCATTTTTGGTTTAAGAATTAAAAAAAAAAGTTTTAAAATAATTATCAAATTTAGAGAGTAGGTGAAAATTTTTTGACAAATGATATTTTACCGTATGGGGCATCATAAATCTCTGAATCTCCGTTATCGGTACGTCGGTCCCAGCGACACCAAGAAGGTTCGCTATTCTTGTCTGCAAAAGAGAATTACATTATCAAAACCAGAATCGACCAGATTTTGAAAAGCAAGCGACGAAAGTTCAGACAATCGTCGAATTTCAAATCTCATTACCAAGAAGCATTAATGTAATAATCTACCTTCCCCAAAAGTGCTATAGGAGTTAACAACAGGCCTTGCGAATATCATGAAGCTGCTTATCTTTACTAAAATTTATTATTTTAAACCAAATTTGAAAAAAAATGTAAGCAAGTGACTAGTAGCCAAAAACTGCTCTAATTGAAAGCCTCCTCTGATATTTGCAAATTCTTAACCAATTCTCTAATAATAATTCACACATGTCTAAAATTAATAAATAATAGTGGTAGCGATAATACTAATAATTAATAATATAATTAGTGTAAATAAGAACAATAAAACCTTTTCTACTTTCTCAATATCAAAGTAACAATACTATCTATATTATCAGTACTAATTTTGAATTAAGACTTGAAGCCTTCAATTTCTAATTTTCAACTGATTCTACTATTTCCAAAATTCAAAAAACTGATTCTGATTTAATATCTCTAGGGTTAAGAACGAATTACATTACGAGGATTTCGTTGATCGCAATTCAAAAGTCGGATCACCTTTTCTACATCGTCGATAGGGTATAGAGGGTAGTAGTATAGCGATACGGCTACAACGCCACTTATCGATCGATGGTAATTACCTGATGTCGGTAACTGAGCAGAGAACAGAACCTTGCTCGGTCGGTAAGTGGCGGCGTAGCCGCATAGCTATACTACTCAGGGTGACTATTAATTACTTAAACCTACCTAATCAATAATAATAAGAACACTAAAATTTAATGCTAATGTTCTGAGATCAAAATAAGATACCAGAGACGAACTTGGACCTATAAATTTTAATAAAAAAGCTTGTTCAGATAATATTGTTCTATTCGTAATTTATATAAAGAGATGAGAATGTCAACTGGATAAATACCGTTATTGTTGGCACCTATATAACAAATAAAAGAATACGATTGGGGGGCCAACAAATCGTCTTCAACCACTTGTTATTCCCATGTCTCCACATATATTTATTTATAAAAAAGGAACTGTCATCTGAATAAGTTTTGAAAATTAAGGGAGCAAGGGTTTCTATATGCATCGAAACAATTTCGCTTTTTCTTTGTTTTTTTTGCTGCCAACCTCTCTTGTCTCTGTGACCCAGTAGGCCTCTTTCACCAGGACCTGCTCAGTGATGTTCTGTGGACAAAGAGGGACTTAAAACACATCAACACACATTTTTCAATCTCGGCAGAAGTTTTCTCGATCGCACGCACATTTTCGTTCACACCTCCTTTAATTCTCGTTACACGATTAATAATGATCAATTAATTATTAATTAGATTAATGTTTCAGGGTGGCCGCAAAACTTCATTTTCAAAATTCCCTCCTTTTTCTCCGACTCATTTTTCATTTTCCATTTTCATTTTCCAAAATAATCTTGTAACTTTTTTAACGTGCAATTTCTTATAGAAGATTTTAAAAATTTTCATTAACAAACTTTTCGTTTATTATTCTCAGGGCTGCCACAGATTAATTCACTTGAAAAAATTAGTCAAAAGCCCGCGCTTTTAAGAAAAAGTAAGTCGTTATAACATCCACCTCCCATACTTTCCCATCCCTACTCCCTCTTCTGTCACATACTTCCCCTCTTCTCCCCTACTATCCCATTTCTCATTTCCCATTTTACTCCCTCATCCTTTCTGTACTTGTGCCTGCTCTACTTCTCCTCTCCACACTTCCCCTATTTCTCCTTACTTCCTATTCCCTTTCTGTACTTCTCCCTCCCCTACATCTCCTATCCACACTTCCCCCTTCCCTGCTTACCCATCCAATACCTACTCATCTTCCGATTCTCTACTTCCCCTTCCTTCCTAACCCCTACTCCAATTCCCTCACTTTCCTTTACTATCCATCACTTTCTCTACTTCCCCTCCCCTTTCTACTCCTAACTCTTACTTTTTCATTCACACTGCCACCCCTACTTTCCCTCCCCTACAAGCCCATCCCTTGCTTTCCATTTCACTTCCCCATTTTTTCCATACTTCTTCCTCTACTTTTCCTCTCCACACTCACCCTACTTGCCCTACCCTGCCTTCACTTTCCATCACTTCCTCTACTTCCCCTCCCCTAATTACCCCTACCCTTATCACTTTCTCATTCACACTATTACCCCTACTTCCCCTCCCCTACTACTTATTCCCTACTATCCCTATTCTCTACTCTCATATTCCCATCCCGGAAAAAGACTGAAACTATTAGTATTTCCACACGGGGCCACGAAACCCCAAAAAGTGAAGAAGTGACCTATTTTTTTAAGGGAAAAAGTGACAAACAAAATTGAAAAACAATTTAAATTAATTAGAAAAAATTGAAAAGTCCACTGATTTCAGTCAAATTGGAGTGAATTTAGAGAAATTGAAGGAAAATAAGAAGAATTCAATGAAATTAATTTAAAATTGAAGGCGAATTTTAAAAAATCAAGTGAATTTAGGAATATTTAAAAATATGAAAAAATTCCTTTAATTTGGTCAATTTAGAAGAATTCAAGTGATTTTAAAAAAGTTCAAAAGAATCCCCAAGAATTTTAGAAAATTCAAGACAAATTAATAAGAGTTCTGAGGGAATTCCAAATAAATTGCAAAAAATATTTGAAAATAAATTCAAACCAATTTATCATATGTAATAATTTTAAATTATGAAAGTCCGTAAAATTTCCTAAAATGTTCAAAATCCTTTAAAATATTTTGAAATCCTTTGGAATCCCATTATATTACTGAAATTGATTAAAAATTTCTTGGAATCTTTTAAAATACCTTAAAATATTTAAAATTCCTCAAAAAATTTTGAAATCGCTCGAAACTTTCTGAAGCTTTAAAAAATTTCCGGGAATTTTTTTAGATTGCCTAAAATATTCCTTGTAAATTTTTTAAGCTGTTGAAAATTCCTTGGAATAAAAAAAATACCCTCAAATCTTTTGCAATCACTTTAAATCATTGAAATCTATTTAAAATACCTTAAAATACTTTAAATACTTTAAAATCTTCAAGAACCCTTCTAATTTTCTGAAACTCTCAAAAATTTCGTAGAATTTTTAAACATACCTCAAAAAATTTAAAATTTTTCGACATTCCATTGAATTACTGAAATAAAATGAAAATTCCTTGGACTCTTTTAAAATACCATAAAATATTTCGAATCCTTTGAAATCTTTTGAATTCCCTCAAAACTTTTTTGAGCTCTTAAAAATTCCTTGGAATTAAAAAAAATATTCTAAAATATTTAAAATCCTTTGAAATCCCTTCTAATTATTGAAACTCATTAAAATGTTCTTGGAATCTAAAAAAAATACTCTGAGTTATTGAAAATTCTTTAAAATCCCTACAAATTATTGAAAACAAAATTATTAAAAAGATTTTCCGGAATTTGAGAAAATACTCTATTAAATTACTAAAAAAAATTAAAAATTCTTTGGGATTTTTTAAAATAACTGAAATATTTAAAATCGTTTCGATCTTTTTGAAATACTTGAAAATTTAAAAAAAAAATTTAATGTCTTGGAATTTGTAAAAACAGCCTAAAATATTTAAAATCTTTTGAAATCTTTTGAAATTTTTGAAACTTTTCAAAACTGTTGAAAACTCCTTGGAATTTTTGAAAATACCATAAAATCTTTAAAATCCATACTAAAAAATGTGTTTGAAATCCTTCAAATTTTTTTAAACTAAAAAATTCTGAAGAATTTTTGAAAATACCCTAAAATTGTTAGGAAATTTTTGGAAATTTCCTAAATTTGTTTAATTAATGGAAAATTCCTTGGAATCATTTTAAAAACCCTGAAATATCGATAATCCTTTCAAATTATCCTCAAAACTTTTTAACGCTCTCAAAAATTCCTTGAAATTTGTTAAATATTTTCAAAATGCATTGAAATCTTTTGAGATACTCTTAAGTATTGAAAATCCTTTGAAATCCCATTAAATTACTGAAGTAAATTAAAAATTCTTTGGGATTTTTTAAAATAACTAAAATTTTAAAAATCGTTTCAAACTTTTGAAAATACCTGAAAATTTAAAAAAAATTTAAAAAGGTCATAGAATTTTTAAAAATAGCCTAAAATATTTAAAACCTTTTAAAATCTTTTGAAATCTTTGGAAATTTTTGAAACTTTTCAAAACTGTTGAAAACTCCTTGGAATTTTGTTAAATACCATAAAATCTTTAAAATCCATTCTAAAAAATCTGATTGAAATCCTTCAAATTTTTTTAAGCTCTAAAAAATTCTAAGAAATGTTCGAAAATACCCTAAAATTGTTAGAAATTTTTTTTTAATTTCCTGAATTTTTGTAAATTAATGAAAAGTTCCTTGCAATCTTTTAAAATACCTTAAATGTGAAAAATCCTTTGAAATCATCCTCGAAGATTTTCAACTCTCTTAAAAATTCCTGGAAATTTTTTTAAATGATCTAAAACCCTTAAAACTTAAAAAATCTTAAAAACTTAAAAATCATTGAAATTTATTAAAATTTTCTTGAAATATTTTTAAATACCCTAAAATATTCTGAAAGAATTCAAGAAAATTTAATATTTATTAACACATGTTTTAATTTAATTAAAGAGAAGGCATTATAGTGACTTTTCATTAAAAAAAGAGACTATAGTGACTGTGTGGCAGTCCTGATTATTCTCTAAAGTTACTTCAAGTACAAAAATGAGCATTATTAAAAATCTTTGATAAATTCCAGAAAAATATTCCCATTGTTAATTGTAACTAATTTCGAAACAGAACTAAGGGTAAACTTCATAAAAAAATATTTCGGAATAAAATTATTTATTTAACAATAGCTATTCCAGGGCTCATTTTATTCTTTGGAAGATTTTATATAAATCTCTTTTCCACGTTTTTATTAAGAAAAATGTATTTAAGGAAACTATTATTCATAAAGTTAACAATTGTATAATTCCTACATAATTTTTTTCAAATAAAAACGTACCAAAGAGATTTGTAGAGAATCTTGCAAGGAATAAAATGAGCCTCATAAAAGTATGTTCGAATAACCGGCTGAACTAGGAAAGTTGTTTTCTGCAGTTTTCCTCTCCCCGGCCAAAATTCCAGGCAAATTCGAGTACTTCTAATGAAGCAGCGACCTCCGGCGAAACAGAGATCTATACCTCTGTTTCACCGGAGTTTTAAAATAAAAGACGTGCCCCGGTGAAACAGAGGTCTATATCTCTGTTTCACCGGGTTTTTAAAATGAGAAAGCATAGTACAATTGGTTTTAACCACAGTGATACAGGACTTGAATGAACCAGCCTTACAAGACAAAAATAATAATAGAAAATACTAAATAATATTAAATAAACAATTTCAATCTGAAATATTTTCCCTAAAAATCGCCTTCGGTTCTTTTCCGAAATTAGTCACAATTAACAAAAATATTCAGGTTTTCCCTGACCTGCGGCCACCCTGTTATTAATTAGATTAATTAGATTAATTACAATAATTACAATTAGATCGCCTTCGCAAATCGACGAGGTGTGTTTTGAAAAAAATGTCTGATAAGTGCAGTTGATAAAACACAAAACAATCGTGCACACATTATTTACAAAGATTATCTGTCACGAAAATGAAGATTAGCAGGATGTCTAACAATAATTGTCGATGAATCAAAATTAAAAAATGTATAATATGTTTCGAATTATTTGATCAGTGAAACTGTGTATTCATGCAAAATTTGTGCAACTTGAATTTTTGGGGCTGTCACATTTAAAAAAGTAAAATATTTTTTTTTGTGAAAATTTTGTATGTTTACTAGACATCCTGATGAACGAAAGCGTGAGTGATCGTATAAGTATTTGATAATCTATTCGATCGAAGGCAAAGGCAAAAAGGTTAATAAATTAATAGAGTCCTGCAACAACATTATTAAGTTAAAGGAGCATTCAAATATTATTAAAATATGGAAAATTTATTCTTTAAGCCTTTAAAGGCGAAAAAGAAAAATAAAAGAAAGAAAGAAAGAAAAATAAAATATCTTCAAATTATTTATATTCAAACATTTTTTTTTTATTGAAAATTGAATAATTCAAACGATGAGGATAAAAATAAGAGTTTTATACAAAGTCAGGTGTTCAACTGTATAATTTAATTAATTATTATCAATTATTATTGTTCATTAATAATTATTAATTCAATTTCAGTTCAAGAGTAAAATATCCCATGGAAAATAAATACCCTAAAAATTAAAATTTATAAATTCAAGATTCCAATGATATTCAAATGAATAATTGAAAATTAATTAAATCTATTATCAGAGAATTCAAACTTGAACATTAAAAATAAATAATTTAACTTTCAAAATTAATTATAATTAATAATGACAATACTTTCCTCGATTTTATACTATAAAACAGTTCAGTTTTTAAGCCCAAAATGAAATGGAAATTTTTTTCTCGAATTTTCATGCATATCGTCTGCAAATTTATTCAAATCATTAATAATTAATTATTATAATAATTAATTAATCATCCCATAAGTCTGTTCTATAGGGGTTTAAAAACCCCCATAAGTAAAAAATCGGGCTTTGCGAGTTACTAGCTCTAATTATGATTTTTTTGCGGTTTGTTTTATACAAATTGTTTCTAATACAAAAAGTACTATTTTCTACTGATAATTAGATGTTTAAATACATTGTTTAAACAAATTATTATTTTCAATACTTTTGTTTCAGAATGGATTTAGAAGGTCGCGTGTTTTTCCAAATTTTTGATCTTTTCAGTTACAGCGAGGCAATAATCAATCAAATTTAAAAGACATAATTGTTTAAACAATTTATTATTACTTATAATAATATTCTCTTAGAATAGTGCTAGAAATTTGCAGTTTTTTCTGAAATTTTACACTTTTAGTCCAATTTTCAATTGAAGTAAGGTAATAATTAATTTAAGTAAACAAACATAATTGTTTAAACAAATTATTATTTTTAAAAATAATATTCTCTCTGAATAATTCTAGAAAGTTGCATTTTTTTCTGAAATATTCAACTTTTTGTCCACTTTTCACTTAGATCAAGGTAGAAATTGATCCAATTCAACAAAAACAATTGTTTAAACAAATTATTATTATTATTCATAATATTTTCTCCTATTATAATGCTGGAGAGTTGCGGCTTTTTCACAAATTTTCCACTTTCTGTCAATTTTTTACAAAGAATGAGGTGGAAATTATTTCAAGTTAACAAATATAAATGTTAAAACAATTTATTTTAATTTTAAATAATATTATATTTGAATAATGGTAGAAAGTTGCGGTTTTTTAATTAAATTTTCAAATTTTTGTCTACTTTTCACTTATAGTGTGGAAATAATTATTAAATTACACAAATATAATTTTTTTAAACAAATTATCATTGTTTATAACTACCTTCTTTTAGATAATTACCAGAAAGTTGCGGTTTTTTTAATATTCAACTTGGAGTCCACTTTTTACTTTGAGCGAGGCAAAAATTAATCAAATTTAACAAATATAATTGTTTCAACAAATTATTATTGTTTATAACTGTCTTCTCCTATAATCATGGCAGATAGTTGCAGCTTTTTCTGAAATTTTCCACTTTTTGTTAACCTTTCACTTGAAATGAGATGATAATAATTTCAAGTTAACAACAATAGAAATTTAAACAATTTTTTATTATTATAAATAATTTGATCTTTAAATAATGCTAGAAAGTTGCGGCTTTTTCTGAAATTTTCCACTCTTTGTTAACCTTTCACTTAAAATAAGGGGATAATTAATTCAAATCAACAAAAATGATTGTTTGAACAATTTATTATTACTTTGAATAATATTATCTTTGAATAATGGTAGAAAGTTGCGGTTTTTCTGAAATTTTCAACTTTTGATCTACTTTTCACTCATAGTTTGGTAATAATTAATTAACAAACATAATTTGTCAAACAATTCATTATTATTTTAAATAATATTCTCTTTGAATGATGCTAGAAAGTCACGTTTTTTCTGAATTTTTTTACTTTGCTTTGGCTTTTCAGTTATGACCTAATAATAAATAAAAAAATAATAAAAAAAACAGATTTATTTTGTTTTTGGATTTGAACAAATTTTCGGGCGATATGCATGAAAAAAAATGTACAACCCTAGTGTACAGAGAGTACAGTTGAAATGCCTAATTTAAAAAATGATTAGTTAACTCACAGCCTCAAAAATTAACAATTAAAAATTAATTTTCTCGTAAAAAGGAGACAAATATTGTCATAATATTTGAACGCTCCTCAATATGTACAACAGAATTTTTCAGTTATTTTTAACATTTTATAAACTACATACGTACTCATGCGCTAGATTAGGTTTATGATATTGTGATAAATAATTTGAGTAAAACTGTTTCCAGCTTCTGAGTCTGATAGTATTTTAATTTTTAATTTAGAAAACCAACTCACTTCACATTGTTGTTTCAGAACACTAAAAGTGCGAGCATGCAAGTGAATTTTGTGCTCATATTGCAGCTGAAATTCAAATAATTTGTGGGCATTTCCACCAAAAAACGGACATCAGACCAAAATACATTTTTTGAAATGAAAATACATCTATTATCAATAAAGTAATGATAATTTAACATTAAAATTGTGTATCCGTTAACTTAATTTTTTTATCTTTCATCTTCAGGGTGGTCGCAAAAATTCACTTTCGAAATTCCCGCCTTTTTCCCCTGATTAATTTTCATATTTCCCTGATCATTAATATTTTAAAAACGAAAATTCTATTTTTGTAACATTTTTTATATTGAATCTCCTGTAAATGGACTAAAACAATTTTAAATTTATAAATTTTTTATTTATTATTCTTAGGAATGTTGCAGTCCAATTTAGTTGAAAAAAGTAATATATTTAAACTAAAAAAATGACTAATTTGTATTAAAAATGTGACTAGCATTCTTTGGAATTTAAAAACATACAAAAGAATTCGATTGAATTTATAAGAATTTGAGGTGAAACTTAACGAATTCAGGATAAGATGAAACTTGAAAAAATTCAAGTTAAATTTAAAAAAAATTCAAATGAATTGGAAGCTATTGAACAATTTTATTGAATTTAGTGAGAAATGAGAATTCGATGGAATTTTGAAATGGAAGTGAATTTAACAGAAAAACCAAGTAAATTGAAAAAAAAACTAAAAAAAATGAACATTGAATTCATACAGATTAAAACAAATCAAGAAATATTTTAATTTGATGAAATGTTGAGAATTGAAGGTAGTTTAAAAGATTTCAGGATGAATAAAAAAAACTGAAAAAAATCCATTGAATTGAGTAGAATTAAGTAAATGTAGAAGAATTCAAGTGAATTACAAAAAAACAAAGAGAATTCCAAACAATTCTAAAGAATTTTAAAAAATTCAGAGTGAATTCTAAATCCTCAAAATCATTGAAAATCGATTAAAATTTTTTAAACCTTTCGAAAATTCCTTGGAATCCTTTAAAATACCCTAAAATATTCAATATCTTTAAAATCCCTTCGAATAATTGAAAACAATAAAAAATTTCTTGGAATCTTTTGAAATCCCTCAAAACTTGTTAAGCATCTTGGAAATTACCTGGAATCTTTTTAAAAACCCAAAAATGTTTAAAATACTTTGAAATCTTTTCAAATGTCTTAATACTGTTTAGGGTTTGAAATCTTTTGAACCCTAAAATCTTCAAAATCTTTTAAAATCCTTTCAATTTATTGAAACGAATAAAAAATCTCTTAGTGCCTTTTGAAATTCCCTAAAATATTTGAAATTTTTGAAATCCCTTAAAGTCTTTTGATACCCCTTGAATTTTATATAGTTCTTGAAAATTCCTTGGGATCTTTAAAAATACCCTAAATTCACTAAAATCGTTTTGAAACCCTATAATTATTGTAATATATTGAAAATTCCTTGGAGTCTTTTAAAATACCCTAAAATATTTCAAATCCTTCGAAATCCCTTGAAAATCTTAAAATCTTTTAATCTCTCTTGAAAATTTCTGGAAAGTAAAAAAGATACCCTAAAATCTTCATTATCCTCTGCCATACAACAAAATTATTAAAATCTATTAAAAACATGTTGGGAATCTTTTAAGATACCCTAAAATGTTTCAAATACTTTAAAATCTTTTAAAATACCCTAAAAACATTCAAATCCTTTAAAAATTGAATTTAAATTTAATTTTTTGAAAATTTAAATTAAATTCCTTGGAATTCCTTCAAATTATTGTAATCTATTAAAAATTCCTTAGAATCTTTTAAAATACCCTAAAATATTTCAAATCCCTTGAAACCATTTGAAATCCGTTAAAACTTTTTAAAGCTTTTGGAATCTGTTAAAAATTTTCTGAAATTATTTAAAATACCCTAAAATATTTCAAATCTTTTAAAATTTATTGAAATTCCTTGAAACTTTATATAGTTCTTGAAAATGCCTTGGAATCTTTAAATATACCCTAAAATCTGTTTAAATTTTTGGAATACCATCAAATTATTGAAATCCATTAATAAATTTCTTGAAACATTTTAAAGCTGTTGACAATTTCTTGGAATTTGAACAAATACCCTGAAATCTGTAAAATCCTTTGAAATCCAATTATTGAAAATTATAATTTTGGAATTTTCAAAACTACTCTAAAATATTTCTAATCCTTTGAAATATTTTTAGATTCTTAGGAATCTTTTAAAGCTGTTGAAAATTCCTTGGAATTTAAGAAATACCCTTAAATCTTAAAAATTCTTTGAAATCCCATTAAATTACTAAAATCAATTGAAAATTCCTTAGAATATCTTAAAATACCCGAAAATATTTTTATTATTTTGAAGCTTTTTAATGCTCTTGAGAATGCCTTGGAATCTTTGAAAATACCCGAATATATTTCAAATCCTTTGGAATATTTTGAAATCCCTTCAAACTTTATATAGCCTTTGAAAATGCCTTGGAATTTTCAAAAATACCCCAAAATCTTGTACATTCTTTGAAATCCTATTAAATTACCAAAATCAATTGAAAATTCCCTAGAATACCCTGAAATACCCTAAAATATTTGGAAATCTTTTTAAATCTTTTAGAACTTCATAATACTCTTGAAAATGCCTTGGAATCTTTGAAAATACCC
>CAKNXH010001002.1:258497-275358 GCA_932178445.1 Andricus quercusramuli
ACGTAATTTAAGTGCGGCCCCTTAACTGTTCTTATTGATTTTTGTAAATTTTAACAAAAAAGTACAAGTATTAACAAAAAATAACAGTTGTAAAAATGCTGTACTTTCTTTTAAAAATGTTTCCCATCACGGATGATTAAGTTAATTAATTTAATTTTGTAACTTACGCTGCTAGATTCATTGGAGAACGTAATAATGTTAACATAATCGTTGTTTCCCAAAGTGTCTAGAATATTATTGACAACATGCCTCGCAATTTCTTTCCTCATTCCCGTCATACTTCCAGATGTGTCGACCAGAATCAGCATGTCTTTCGGACTTGCTGCTGCTTCAATGTACCAACTTCTGGTTCGGCAATCGAAAAGATCCACCGGTTCCATTTGCCATCTGGTAGCCGGAAATTGTCTCATGAAACCAGTCGAACTTCCAAAATATTGCCACGACAAAGCAGGATCATTTTGATAGTTGTCTATAAAAGTTTTGTCCAACATTTCAGACCACCATATCGCTCTGATCACATCTGGTGCACGATCATAAACATTCGTGGGAACGTGAACCGCAGACATGCTCAAGTTTACATTTCCGCCGAAATGTGTATCGTTTTTCAAAATAATTGTGTTATTATTCGCGTTGACGTATTTGAATCCTTTCGGCGGGTCCACATCTGGCGCTGACTCAGCCACTTTTTGAGCGACGTCCATAATTCGCTAGAGTAAACCAATTTTATTATTAGAAATGTAAAAAAAGAAACGACAGGGGAACAAATTTTATCTGTACTAGACTATCTGTACTAGACTTCTGGATTAATTTTTCTCATTTTTACTCAATTTTCGATTAACTATTTATTTGTTAACAGTTAACGGGCATTCTTTAAATGTAAGAATTGTGGACAAAATTAATCAGCTAATTCTTAATTAACCAGTTGACAACATAAAAAGTATGAAAAAATTACTCTCATTGAAACTTTAAAATAATTTTTACTTCATACAATATCTTTTTGTTTGAATTTGGACTTTTCTTCGATTAAATTTAATTTATTAATAATCTTTTAACTAATTCCAGAAGATGTAATTTTTAGCAGAAACAGTTAATATTTAATGAATGAGTTCAGAACATAGAGAGCATTTAATAATTATTTTCATTGAAATATTAGAATAACTTTTATTTAATATTTATCTGAAAATTTCAATCATTAATAACCTTTCAACCAGTAAAAATTGAAATATATGCACATATAATTTTGAAAATTGAATTCGAAAAATCACTTTACAACATCACACACATTTGAAAAGAATATATAATTGTAATGGAGATATTTCAAAGCAAAAATAAATTTTTATCATAAAAATAGCAGCCAATATTAAATCACATAACCTTGATGTAAATGATCAATTAATGTCAATTATTTGAAAACAATTCAAATTCAATCTTTATGTAATTCAATTTTTGGAAAAAAATTAATCACTCGATAGTTAATAATAGCATTGAAACATCAAAATAATTTTTATCTTACATTATTCTGAAAAACTGAATTATTCATAATCTTTTAAACTAATTCCATGAAAACTTGAAACATATTCAAATATAATATTGAAGATTGAATTTAGATAATTATCTCACAACATCGTAAACATTTGGAAAATTATGAAATTGGAATAATCTTACACAAGAGGTAGGTTACCTTTTTTCACATGAATTCAAAATATATTTTTTTATTTGAAATTGCATTTCAATACATTTAATTTTAGTAATGACCTTTAAAACTAATTCCGGAAAAATGTAAATGCATGTACACATTAATTGATTATATCACAACATAAAAAGTAATAAACAATTATATTCAGTGAAACCTTCGAATAATTTTTACTTTATATTTTTCTGAAAATTTAAATTATTAATAACCTTTTAAACTAATTTCATAGAAAAGTAAAATACATGTACATATAATATTGAAAGCAGACTTTAGATATTTATTTCGCAACATCACAAAAATTATACATTTGGAAAATAAAGGTATTTTAAACAAGAATAACTTTTAATTATCAAAATTATAGCTAATATTCAATTACATAGCCTTCAAGTAAATAATCAATTTATGGACATTCTTAATTCAGGCAAATTAAAACTTAATCTTGATGTAAGTTAATATTGTTTAAAAAATTAATCAGCTTATAATTAATTAATCTGTACACGACATGAACAGAATTAAACTATCATTTTCATCCAGGCATTCAAGTAATTTTTACTTTACATTTCTTTTAAATTTTCACTTTCATTTATGAAAATTTGATTTATTATTAACCTTTCATAGTAATTTGTTGAAAAATTGATACATATTTACATATAATTTAAAAAATTAAATTCAGATAATCATTGCACAACATCACAGACATTGATAGAAATTATATAATTGGAATGGAGGTATTTTAAATGTGAATAAACTCTTATTTTACCAATTATAGCCGATAATCAATTACATAACCTTAAAGTAAATAATCATTTTATGTACATAATTGAAACAAATTAAGATTCAATCTTTATGTAATTCAATATTGTGAAAAAAATCAATCAGATAATAATTAATTGATTAATTCAAAAAATATTTCATTAAAACATTTAATTAATGTTTACTTCAAAATTTTTTAAAATTTTTCTTCCATTTCTAAAAATTTAATTTATTCGTAAACTTTTATACTAATTTCAGAAAAAAATAAAACATATTTACATATATTTTTGAAAACTAAATTCAGATACTCATTTCACAAAATCAGGCACATTTGAAAAATTACTTAATTTTAATAAGGGTATTTTAAATATAAATAAACTTTTATTATACAAATTGTATCCAATATTCAATTATATAACCTTCAAGTAAATTATCAATTTATGTTACTCAATTTAGAAAAAAAACCTAAATTTCAATGTTCATTTAATTTATTATCGTGAAAAAATTAATCTTTTTTTTTTTATTAAAACATGCAAATAATTTTCACTTAATGTTTTTTTTTTCAATTTGAACTTTCATTTATGAAATTTTGATTCATCAATAACCTTTCAAACTAATTCCAGAAAATGTAAGTTTTAATGGAATAAGTTAACAACTGAATAATCAGTTTTCAACATAGCAAGCATTAAACAATTATTTTCAATCAAACAAACAAATAATTTTTACATTATATTCTTCTTAAAATTTGAAATTGCATTTCTATACATTTAAATCATTGAAATAACTTCTCAAAAAAATTCAAACAAAATTAAAATATCTGTACATATAATTTTAAGAATTCAATTAAGATACTTTTTTAACAACATCACAGACATTTAAAAGGATTATATAATTTTAATAGAGATATTTCAAAGAAAAATGAAACTTTTATTACAAAAATAATAGCCCACATTCAAATTAAACAACCTCGAAGTAAATAATAAATTTATGTTACTTAATTGAGAACAAAATTTAATTCCATTTTTATTTAATTTCAAATTTAGAACAAAATGAATCGACTAATAATGAATCAAACTGTTTACAACATAAAAACATCAAACTATTATTGCCATGGAAAGATGGAAATAATTTGCACTTTATATTTTTTTTTAAGTTTTAACATTCATTCATAAATATTTTATTTAATAATAAGCCTTTTGAATGATTCCAAAAAATTTAAGTTCTAATATAATCAATTCAGAATAATATGTATAATGATAATTTAAAAAATTAATAATAAAATAATGTTTAACATTATTTTAATTGAAATATTCAAATGGTTTTGAATTTACATATTTTTTAAATTTAAAATTGTATTTCTGAAAACTTGAATTCATAATAACCTTTTATACTAATTCCAGGTGAAAATTAAAACGTATGTCTATATAATTTTCAAAATTGAATTCATATAATCATTTCACAACATCACAAACATTGGCAGAAATTACGTAATTGGAATAGAGAAATTTTAAATGTAAATAAACTTTTAATATACAAATTACAGCCAATATGCAATTAGATAACCTTGAAGTATATAATCAATTTATGTACTCAATTGAAACAAATTAAAATTCAATCTTTATGTGATTTATTATTATGAAGAAATTTAATCAGCTAATAATTAAACAATAATTTCAGGACATGAAAAGCATTAAATAACTATCTTCACTGAAGCATTCAAATAATTTTTACCTTATATTTTTCGGAACATTTGAATTATTAATAACCTTTCGAACTAATTCCAAAAAAATTGAAACGTATGTACATATGGAAAGTATATCCGTATTGTACATACGTATGCACGTATGTAAAACTTTAAAAATTCAATTCAGATACTCATTTCACAAGCTCAAAAATATTTGAAAAATTATGTAACTGGAATGCGGGTATTTCATTAAAATTAAAATCAACAGAAGTATAAAAGTAGATTTCTTATTTTATCGATCACCAATAATAGGGAGCGTATCATTTACCACAAATTGGCGACTATCATGATCTGGACCAATGGAGGTTACCTGTTTTTATATGAAGGATGAATCACTCACTTTTATTGCGGATATCTTCAAATCCATCATCCCTTTAATATCCTTAGCCATTTCTTTAACGAGGGCGCTTCCATCTTTTGCTTGGACTGTCGCATGTTTGTATGTCTCTTGAAATTTTTCTACGTTTGTTACATATTTCCCTAGTTGAGACAATTCGAAACCAAGTTTTCCGGCCCATGATTTCGCTCTAGTTTCGGAAAAACCAAAAATGAAAAGAATTAATTAAAATTCAAGAATTTCAAATCAGACTAAAATCAAATTCAAAATAAAAAAATAATAATAAAAAAAAATAAAATAAAGAAGAGAAGGAAGGGGATTTGGTTGATTGCCTTCTCATTTTTCTTTCCTCTTTTTTATTTTTGTCCAAAGAAACAAATTTTTTTATTTTGTTTTTTAGGAATTGCAATAGGAGCATTTTGTGGTGGTTGTCCAAATTTTATCGTTGAATTCTTGTTTTATTCTCAGAAATTCTATATATTTATAATTCCTCCTAAACTAGACTCGAGCGATTTAAAAAAAAAAGTAATCACTTCGTAACCAAATAGATGAATTTTTAACCAATATAAATTTTCAATGAAAAAAAATCTCAACCGAATAGTTTAATTTTTAACAAAATAGTTAAATTTTCAACTCAATAAGATAATTTTTCAACCATATAGTTGAATTTTCGAGAAAAAAATAATAGTAATAAATTTTAAACCAAAAACGGAACAGTTATATTTTTTATTTTTTAAATTCATTTTTTACCAAAAAGGAAACGATTTTTCAACAAAATATTTAAATTTTCAATAAAGGGATGAACTTTCAGTTCAAATGATGAAACGTAAGCTAAAATAGTTAAATTTTCATTTCATATTAATTTTTAAACGAAAAATTACGATTTTCAACAAAATATTGGAATTTTTAACCAAAGAGATGAATGTTCAACTAAAATGATGCATCTCCAATAAAAAAAGGAATTTTTAATAAAGTAGTTCAACTTCTAGCCAAGTAGTTAAATTAAAAAAATTAAATACAAATTTTTAGTTGGAAAAATCAATTATTAACCAAAAAGATTAATTTTCAAGCAACAAAATTAGCTTTCTACTAAAAAAGACAAATAAAAAAAGTTAATTTTCAACCAAATAGTTGAATTTTTAATCAAATAGTTTAATTTTCAATAAAAAAATAATAGTAATAAATTTTAAACCAAAAACGGAACCGTTACATTTTGTATTTTTTAAACTCATTTCTTACCAAAAAATAAACGATTTTTTAACAAAATAGTTAAATTTTCAATAAAAAGATGAACTTTCAGATCGAATGATAAATCTTTAACTGAAATAATTAAATTTTCGTTCCAAATTAATTTTTAAACAAAAAACTATGATTTTCAACAAAATATTTGAATTTTTAACCAAATAGATGAATTTTCAACTAAAAAATATCATTTTTCAACCACATAGTTGAATTTTCAAGAAAAAAAATAATAGTAATAAATTTTAAACCAAAAACAAAACAGTTACATTTTTTTTAAATTCATTTTTTACCAAAAAAGAAACGATTTTTCAACAAAATAGTTGAATTTTCAATAAGGATATCAACTTTCAGCTCAAATGATAAATTTTTAACTAAAATATTTAAATTTTCATTCCAAATTAATTTTTAAACAAAAAACTACAATTTTCAACAAAATGTTTGAATTTTCAACCAAAGACATGATTTTTAACCAAAAAAATGAATTTTCAACAAAAATGATGCATCTGCAACCAAAAATAGTTAACAAAGTAGTTCAAGCTCTAACCAAATAACTGAAATTTTTAAATTAGATACAAATTTTTAGTTACAAACATCAACTTTTAACAACAGAAAAACGAATTTTCAACCAAAAAGATTAATTTTCAAGCAATAAAAGTAACTTTCTACCAAAAAAGACAAATTTCAAGAAAAAAGTTACTTTTCAACCAAACAGTTAAATTTTTAATCAAATAGTTAAATTTTCAACCTAAAAAGATAACTTTTCAACCATATAGTTGAATTTTCAAGAAAAAAAATGATAGTAATAAATTTTTAATCAAAAACGGGACAGTTACATTTTTAATTTGTTTTAATTTATTTTTTACTGAAAAAGAAACGATTTTTCGACAACATAGTTAAATTTTCGATAAAGAGATGAACTTTCAGCTCAAATGATAAATCTTCAACTGAAATAGTTAAAATTTTCATGCCAAATTAATTTTTAAACAAAAAGCTAAGATTTTCAACGAAATATTTGAATTTTTAACGAAAGAGATGAATTTTCAACTAACAAAAAGAATTTTTCAACCATATAGTTGAATTAAAAAAAAAATTATAGTAATAAATTTCAAACCAAAAATGAAACAGTTACATTTTTTTTTAATTCATTTTTTACCAACAAAGAAACGATTTTTCAACAAAGTTGTTAAATTTTCAATAAAGAGATAAACTTTCAGCTCTAATGATAAATCTTTAACTAAAATAGTTTAATTTTCATTGCAAATTAATTTTTAAACAAAAAACTACGATTTTCAAAAAAGTATTCGAAGTTTGAATCAAAGAGATGAATGTTCAACTAAAAAATATAATTTTTCAACCATACAGTTGAATTTTCGGGACAAAAATAATAGAATTAAATTTAAACCCAAAAACGAACCCGTTACAATTTATATTTTTTTTAAATTCAGTTTTTATGGAAAAAGCAACGATTTTTCAACACAATAGTTAAATTTTCAATAAAGAGATGAATTCTCAGCTCAAATAATAAATATTCAACTCAAAGAGTTAAATTTTCATTCCAAATTTATTTTTAAACAAAAACTACATTTTTCAACAAAATATTTGAATTTTTAACCAAAGAGATGACTTTTCAACTAAAAAAGATAATTTTTCAACCCTAAAGTTGAATTTTCGGGAGAAAAAAAATAGTTATAAATTTTAAACCAAAATCGGAACAAATACATTTTTTATTTTTTTTTAAATACATTTCTTACCAAAAAAGAAACGATATTTCAACAAAACAGTTAATTTTTCAATAAAAGAGATTAACTTTCAGCTCAAATTATGAACTTTCAACTAAAATAGTTGAATTTTCATTCCAAATTAATTTTTAAACAAAAAACTACAATTTTCAACCAAATATTTCAATCTTCAACCAAAGTGAAAAAAAAAGTTAGAAAAATCCATTTTTAACAATAAAAAAAAACAAATTTTCAACTAAGAAGATTAATTTTCAAGCAAGAAAATTAACTTTCTACCAAAAAAAGACAAATTTCAAGAAAAAGGTAATTTCTAACCAAATAGTTGGTTTTTTAATCAAATAGTTGAATTTTCAACTGAAAAAGATAATTTAACAATAAAAAATATATAATAGTTGGAAAAATTAATTTTCAACTATAAACAAACAAAATAATACAAATTTTCAACCAAAAAGATGATTTTTCAACTAAAATTATGCATTTCCAACAAAAAAAAATAAATAAAGTTTTTAACAAAGTAGTTCAACCACCAACAAAGTATTTAAAGTTTCAAATAAAAATATAAACTTTTAGTCAAAACAAGCAATTTTCAACAACAAAAAAAAACGAATTTTCAATTAAATTATGCATTTACCAGCAAAAAAATTAATTTTATACCAAAAAGGACGAATTTTTAACAAGAGATAATTTTCATCCAAGTAGTGGATTTTTGAACTGAAAAATATAAAGTAACAATAAAAAATGGAATAGTTAGATTTTCATTCAAAATGAATGATTTTGAACTATAGAAAAAATCAATTTTTAACAACAAATTTAAATTATTCACCAAAATAGTTCAATTTTCGATTGAAAATATAAATTCCCAAACAAGAATATTAATTTTCATCCAAAAATAAAATTGTAAAAAAACCATTAAAATTAAACCTATCAAAAAGTCAAATATTCACAAAAAAATGAAATAGTTTAATTTTCATTTAAAAAAATAATTTTTTACAATAAACCCGAATTTTACACAAAATAGTTGAATTTTCAACCGAGGTGATGAATGTTCAAATCAAATGATAAATCTTTAACTGGAATACTTAAATTTTCAGCTAAAAAAATTAATTTTCAATGAGAAGCCAAATTTTTAAACAAAATATTTGAATTTGCAATCAAAAAGAATAATTTTCAACTAAAGTTATGCATCTCCAAAGAAAAAGAGAAATTTTTAACAAAGTAGTTCAACCACCAACCAAGCATTTACATTTTTAACTGAAAATAAAAATTCATTGTTATTATAAATCGTTTTAAAAAAAAAAAAAAAAAAAAAAAAAAAAACAAGAGAATAAAAAAAATCTTAAAATTCCTGGGAAAACTTCAAATCCCTTTTCAGTTTGAAAAATGAATTTTAAGTGAAAATTGGAAAGGATTTCTTTGAGAATAGAATTTCAAGATATTTAACAAATTTTAAAGCCACATTTATCAACATGTCTAAATTTTGTAAAATCACAAAATTCTAGGAATAATTCGAGTAAGCTTGAGAGATATTCTGAGGTTTCAAAAATATTGAAAAATAATTATAAACTTGAAAAGATTTTTAAAAATTTCAAACAAAATGTAGATTTTTGAAAATTTCATAATAAGTTTTAAAGGCTTTTCAAGAATTTTTAAAGGTTTTAAAAGAATTAAAAAGTGTTCTTAAGATTCATGTGTAAATTTCAAATGATTTATTTTTTTTTTTAAGAATTCTAAAAGAAAATTAAAATTTACTTCAAAAAATTTTTAATTTCTTTCTTATATTTTCAAAAAGAATTTAGAAGATTTTAGAGGCAAATTTTGCAATTTCGCAATCATACAAAATTTTAGAAAGAATTTGAGTAAGCTTAAGAGATAAAAGTTTGGAAACGATTAAAAAATAATTAAAACTTTTAAGGATTTCTAGGGATTATCTAAGGATTTTTAAGGAATGAAGAAGAGTAATCACTTCCCAAAATAGTGACATCAGAGGAAGAAAAAAGTAATAACAATAAGGAGAAAAAGAAATGAAATGTTAGAACAACAGAAAGAGGGGATTGCTTAATAGAAGAAAAAGAAAAGTTTAAGAAAAATATCAAAAATATGAAAATGGGAGGGAGAAATGTGAACTAAGAGATGAAAATCGTGATAGGAGAAATAAAAAGAGTATTACAGTGCACAAGCAACAACGAAGTTAGTAAAGCATGGGGGTAGAAGTGGACGGGATGTGGAATTTCAGAAGAAAGAATTGAGATAGGAATTGTGAAAATGGAAGAAAAGGGAAAAGTAGTGAAGAATATAGGAGAAAAAGGAGGAGGAGAAAAAGGAGGAGGAAAATGAAAGGTTTGAAGAAGCGACGGAGAAGGCTAGGACGGTAGAAGAGGTTTAAAAGGTAGTAAACTAAGAGAGAAGAAGGAAAAGAGTGAACCATGATATTTAGATGGTAGAATGGAAACAAATATTTCATGGATTTTTTAGAAGGGGTAGAAAAGAATTTAAGGAAAGGTGTAAAGAAATAAGGTATGAGATGATAAAAAATAGGAGTACCCAAGTATGTAGAGAAGGTGCCTGAAGAAAGAAGATGGACCAGAATAGCAAGATTTAAATTTGGAAAAGAGGTAAGAGATGGGATGTATTGGGGAAAGAAATATAACAGAAAGTGCAGAATTTGTGAATGAGAAGAGGGAAAGAGAGCATGTATGGGAAGGCTGTAAGAGAATGGAAAATAAAGGAAGCTGGCAAGAGAGTGTGGTAAAGATTTTAGGGGAGGATGGATTGAGTAAGGAGTGGATGAAAGAATTAGAGGGGACTAGAGAAATGGGAAAAAGAGGGTTATAAAAAGATTGAAGAAGGAGAATGTGGTTATTTGATAGCTGGTATGGACGGTACTAGGTTATGGAGCAGAGAGACAGGAATGGAAGCAAAGGGAAGAGATTGAGAGGTTACTAAAAAGGTATTTAAGGTGGAACCTAGGGGTACTGGAGGACTGGATATATGGTGAGAGAAGAAGCGCAAAGGAATAAATTAAGTACTAGAGCGGAAAAGAGGGCATGAAAGTTAGAGACAGAGCTAAGGGCGGGAAAGGAAGAAGAGTTAGTAAAAAAGTGTTTAAAGGAGAGGAAGCGCGATAAAATTAACAAACCAAGAAGAAGGAAGAAGGGACTTCTTTAGTGCTTAAGATAAAAGATAAGGGACCGGAGTCAACAATGAAGAATTGGAGAAAAATTACAAGAGAAGACAATTATTAGAAATATAAGTGATGATGGAGAAATCAAAACATCATAAATGGTCTAAGATGATCAAAAAGAGGAGTACCCAAGTATTTAGAGAAGGTGTCTAAAGAGAGAAGATGGACCAGAATAGCAAGATTTAGATTTGGAAAAGAGGTAAGAGAAGGGATGTATTGGGAAAAGAAATATAACAGAAAGTTCAGAATTCGTGAATGGGGAGAGGAAAAGAGAGCATGTATGGGAAGGTTGTAGGAGAATGGAAGATAAAGGAAGCTGGCAAGAGAATGTGGTAAAGATTTAAGGGAGGATGGATTGAGTGAGGAGTGGATGAAAAAATTAGAGGGGGCTAGAGGAGTGAATAAGAAGGAGTGGATGTGAAAAATGGCAGGGTTGATGGAGAGGAGAAGTGAAAGAAAAAGGAAACGGAAGTCGCTTAAAAGCATAAAGATTTGTAAGTAATGGATATGTAATAGTATAAGTAGATAAGTTGCGGATGCGCTCTCGCTCGCTCACTGGTTCGCCAGTACGTCCAGGATTGCGCTATCGTAAAAATAGAATTAAGAATCTAGATATGTATAGAAATTTATGTACATAGTTGTAAACAGCAAGGATAAGATCTTCTTAAAAACTCTTTTAAAACATCTGAAAAAAATTCCAGTCAGATTCTGTCACTAAGAGAAAAAAATTGGAAGGCTACCGTTTTGGAAAATTGAACTTTTAATTTTTAAGTGAACCCTTAATGTAAATATAAAATTATAAAATTTTTGACATTTCAGGTCAACATTAATTACTGATCTTCAAATTGGTCATAATTGAAGTATACAATATAATTTTTTTCAAACGATACAATTTTTAAAAATTCAAAAATAAAATAGAAAATTGTAATAGATTCAAGCAATTTAATAATTTTTACATTTAATAATAAAAAAACTGATTTAAAAAAACAGGAATAAAAGAACAAAAAGCAACTCTGCGAACGAAATGTATTAGATGTATAAGACTGAAATTTTTATAGTTTGAATTTAAAAAAAATTGAATCCTATTTGAAAATTATTCAATTTGGAAAAATTTTATTTCAAAATTTTGCATATATAAGCTTTCTATAAAAAATAAAAATGTGTCTATAACATGGAAGGAATTGAAGGGGCGACTGAAAAATTCCGAAAAATAAAATTTCCGACAATGTGAAATTCCTGAATATGAAATTTCCCGAAATTATAAAATTTAGGAAACATAAAAATCCCGAATCGGCACATTCCCGAATAATAAAATTCCCGACAGAAAATTGCCGAATTATAAAATATCTGAACTAGTAAATTCTCGAATTTAAACAATCAACAAAATTGTTTTTTGATAAATATTATTCATCCATTAAAAATAAAACAATCAATATTTTTATCAAAGAATTTTTCTTAATGTTTAAAGTTTAAAAAAATTATTTTTTGAATTTAAAATAATAATAATTGTATAAAAATTGTATTAAAAAAAGAAATTTTAAAACACGTGCACCTCGAACGAAAAAAGAAAATTTTCCCTAAAATTGTCTCGAACTTAATAACATTTTCCAAACAAACTTTGCAGGATTCAATTCGAAGTTTCTTTTCAATTTTTTTTAAATTAGCAATTTGATTTTTGAGTACATTTTTTGTAATTAAAAAAATATGCACATTTTTAAGGGATGGCTGAAAAATCTGGAAAAATCCAATTCCTGACAGTGTAAAATTCCCATATTGGACAATTCCCGAATAATAAAACTCTTGACAGAAAATTGCCGAATTATAAAATATCCTATAAAGAGAATTCCTGAATTAAAGTAATTGATCCAATTAATTTATAAAATAAATTAAATTATTAAAATTGAAATTATATTACAAATAACATTTTTGTTTATTCATAAAAAATTGCAATTGTTGAAATTCGGCAAATTTCTATCCGGAATTTCATTATTGAAGAATTTTTCAATTCGGAAATATTATAAACTAAGTCGGGGAACTTTATTATTCAGAAATTGTATTATTCGGGAATTTTTTTCTCGGGATTTTTCAGTCGTCCGTGTTATAAAACATCCGAACTAGAAAATTCCCGAATTTAAACAATTAATTTTTTTATAAATATTATTTATTTATTAAAAATACAATAATCAAATATTTAAAAAAAATTATGTTCAATGTTTGAAGTTCATAATATTATTGTTTGAATTTAAAATAATAATAATTGGAAAAAACCTATTTCTGGATTGAAATTTTTTTAAATTATTGTTAGTGTAAATTCAAACAATAATTTTAGAAACTTTCAACATTAAAAATCATTTTTGTTATAAAAATATTTGATGATTGTATTTTTATTTCAAAAATAATATTTACAAAAAAAATTTAACCGTTTAAGTACGGAAATTTTCTAATTTTGATATTTTATAATTTGGCAATTTTCTATCGAGAATTTTTAAATTCAGGAATATTAAAAACTGTAGGGAATTTCATCATTCTGGAATTCACCAATTCGGTAATATTATAAACTAAGTAGCAAAACTTAATTATTCAGAAATTTTATTATTGGGAAATTTTATTTTATTCGGGAATTTTATTTGTCGGGATTTTTCAGTCGTCCCAGTTATAAAATATCCGAACTAGAAAATTCCCGAATTTAAACAATTAATTTTTTTATCAATATTATTTATTTATTAAAAATACAATCATCAAATATTTAAAAAAAATTATGTTTAATGTTTGAAGTTCCTAATATTATTGTTTGAATTTAAAATAATAATAATGGGAAAAAACCTACCTCTGGATTGAAATTTTTTTAAATTATTGTTAGCGTGAATTCGAACAATAATTTCAGAAACTTTCAACATTAAAAATCAATTTTTTTATAAAAATATTTGATTATTGTATTTTTATTTAATAAATAATATTTACAAAAACATTTAACCGTTTCAGTTCGGAAATTTTCTAATTTGGATATTTTATAATTTGGCAATTTCCTGACGAAAATTTTAAATTCAGCAATATTAAAAACTGTAGGTAATTTTATCATTCTGGAATTCACCAATTCGGTAATATTATAAACTAAGTCGCAAAACTTAATTATTCAGAAATTTTATTATTCGGGAATTTTATTTTTCGGGATTTTTCAGTCGTCCCAGTTATAAAATATCTGAACTAGAAAATTCCCAAATTTAAAAAATTATTTTTTCATAAATATATCAAATATTTTTAAAAACAAAAATTATGTTTGATATTTGAAGTTCCTAAAGTTATTGTTTGAATTTAAAATAATAATATTTGCAAAAAACCTATTTCTGAATTGAAATTTTTTTAAATTATTGTTAGTTTGAATTGAAACAATAATTTCAGAAACTTTCAACATTAAAAATAATTTTGGTTATAAAAATATTTGATTATTTCACATTATTAGCACAAACCAAAAAATTTTTCCTTAAATTTTCTTCGAATCTAATCACATTTTCGAAACAAGCTTTTCATGATTCAATCCCAAGTTTCCTTTTATTTCATTCTGTTTTAATTAACAATTCGATTTTTCAGAACATTTTTCGTCATTTTTTACAATAATATGCACATTTTAAAACAGAATTTTTCATTCAGAAATAGATTTTTTTCACCTATTGTTATATTAAATTCGAACAATAATTTTTTTAAACTTTGAACATTGAGAAAAAATTTTCTCTGATAGAAATAATTTATTATTTTATTTGTAATAAAAGAATAATATTTGAGAAAAAGCAATTTTTTAATTGTTTAAATTCAAGACTTTTATTATTCGGGCATTTTCTAATTCGGATTTTCTATACTCGGAATATTTATATATCGGCAATTTTATAATATCAGGAATTTTATTTTTCGGGATTTTTTAGTTATCACTTATATTAAAAATATTATTCAATTTAAATTATAATTATTAGCCAAAAAAATTATTGGCGCAGTAATTTATAACCTTTTAATACTTTTATAAGTGAAATTACTTTTGATAAAATATCAAAATGGACAATTACTATCTAAATTTAAATAAATATTAAAAAATTTGAAACATTTATTTTTACAATTTATTTATAGTATTTGAATTCTGACCGCCAAAATTATAAAAATCTACAATTACTATCTAGATTTTTCTAATTAAAATTAATATTTTCAATTTTTAAATTATTATTGAAACGTCAACATTACATCAACTTTCCCTTTTTGATAAAACACCAGTCTTTAAATAAAGTAATAAAAATGAGTAAATATCATTAATTGTTTAAGAATCATTTAAAAAAAAATTAAAATCGTAATAAAAAATCGAGTAGATTGAACTATATTTGCCCTCTTGAAACTCTTGACTCTCTCACTTCACTTTCAAAGAATAGAAAGCTTGACCCTATTAATTCTTTTTCAAAGCTCTTCTTCAATGATAATAAGTGATAAGAACCATCGACTCTAATACTCATTTTTTATTAACACTAATTAATTTTCCATTATCAGAATCGAAAACTGTAAATTCTAAATATAAACAATATCCGGCTGTGTTTATTATTACTGAAAAATATTGTTTATTATTCGAAGAAGCCATAGATAAAATGAAATAAATGATTTAAACTTACGTGTTGAATGAAATTCGTTCTCCATGACCTGCTGCCTGAATAATAGTTACAAACGCGAGAAGGGAAAATAGGGCGGTCCACATAACTTTGAAAAAATCACCAGACATTGAAGGAGCCGAAAAAAAGGTCAAGAAAGAATGGAACTCGAAATGAAAAATTTTTCGACTGACATTCGTCAAACGTTTCAACGATCCTGCCTTTCTGGCCTCTCCGTTCCCCTATTGATTACGCTGCCGAGCTTGCGCGCGAATCCCGCGGTAGGATATGGTCTTCCCCTTCCTGTTCCACTGCACCCTAATCGTAATTCACAGCTGATCGAGAATAACAAGCATTGCCCCACTGAGAGGATTTCACCCGAAAATTAATTTTATGGTGAGTAAATAATAATAATTTAAAAATAATAACAAAATAAATAATAATTGTTTGAATAATCGTAGTAGCTGGTAAATCGGTCAATTGGGGGTAAATGATCACACTTTAGTTTGTGTTTTTTCGCAACGTTTCGCCAGATTGGTTTTCTGGCCTCATCAGGCTAAAAAGAATTGTTTATTAAAAAATAAGATTCACATTAAAAACAAACACTTTTTTTACATCACAGCGGTATCCAATAACACTGAATTTGAAAATCGATAATTACCAATATAGTCGAAAACAAATTTTTTGTTTAATGAGTCATATGCCAAATTGGCATAAGTCGTATGTTAGTTAAGGACGACACAACGAAGACTGAGGAAGCGATAATAAATACAAATGGTATATAATCTCTAATACATTTCTGTGTGTGCGTGAGTAAATATGTGTCGAAGAATCTGAATGTGTAGGTAAATATAGAATTATGAATTAAATTTTTGCAGAATAGGAAAATATCGGAAGTTCAATGTATGAATGTCCTCTTTTTTATTTATACTACTCGGATTACTCTTAATATGAATCATCTCAGAAATTAGACGTTTTGTATAGTCAGACTCAAAATCTAATATTTTTGCGTTATTCCAATCAAATTTATGGCTAAATTTGTTCTGATGTATATTAATTACAGATTCTTCTTTCCCATATTTTTCATGTTCATTTATGCGAGTTTTTAGCGATCTCTTAGTTTCACCTACGTAAGAAGCCTCACAATTTTTACAAGTAAGTTTATAAACTAAATTTGTACGATGCCATTTTTCAGTAACATCCTTACCAAGTTTAATAATCGATTTCAAAGAAGGTTTCAAAGAAGGTAAGGTTGTTATGTTAGCTTTCTTAAGATGAGTAGACAATTTATAAAAAATGTTAGGTATGTAAGGAAGACTAACTTTAGGCTGTTGTAAAAAATTCTTGTTGCATGAATTATGTTTTTCTTTATTATTACGCGAAAATTTAATTGTATTCATACGAGTTGTAATATGTTTTTTAATGAAAGTGATAGGATAATCATTTTTAAGTAGTATTTGAGTAACAACTTCAAGATTGTGAAAATGGAACCGTTTATCTGACAAATTTATGGCCCTATCAACCAAATTAAACACAATATTCTTTTTCATATT
>CAKNXH010001003.1:0-99283 GCA_932178445.1 Andricus quercusramuli
TCTCCCCCTTCCTCCTTTTCCGCTATTTCCCACAAACCCATACCCTCCACACTTCTCACCACCTTTATTCTCCAAACCTTCCTTTATTTCCCATCGTATCCCATCAACCCCTTCACTTCCCTTCCTACTCTTCCATCTCCTTCCATACCCTCAAACCCCTCCTGTCCCTTCCTTTCCCAAAATCCTTCTCCGCCACTCCTGGCATTTTCTATCATCTGCCTCCTTTCTTACCATAAACCTTCAACACCTTCCCACCCTCTCTAACATCCGCTTCCCAACTTTCCCACCATCCCATCCTGTCCCTTCCTTCCCCACTATCCTTCTCCACCACTTTTCTCATTCACTGTTATTCTTCTCCTTTTCCACCATCCCTCTCCAAACCCTTCCAAGATTAGTATAATAGTGGTCAAACTTACCACAAAAATTTATGAAAAACACGAGTGCAAGAAACAGAGTTCCAAAAGGGATCTTCATTTTTCTTGTCAGAGTTCGTGAAAGATAACTGATAAATCTGGACCATTTCCATCGCTATATACACGTGAAAGAATCATTAGAATGAGGAAATAGTCCAATGGGTGTAGCCCACGTCGTAAAAGCAGTAGAAAATCTTATCAGCCCGAACAAACTGTGGAATTCGAAAACAACGCTTGATAGACCTTGGTCTCTGTCTTACTAACACCCAGAAAAAAATTTGTCAGTCAATGTTTGCCTGGTAACTCTGGAAGATATCTGAATTTTAAAATGTATTACATTGATGAAATAATAGACGTTTTAAAAATCTTTTGAAAGGGGAAAAATTGAAACTTTGTGAGATTATTATTACTATCAATAGAAAGGAGGAAATCCCGCTAAGTTTAATGTTTTTCACCTTTCAGCACGGTTTCTAAAATTCTGTTACTTCATCAATTTGATAGACATTAAAATTCATCCATCTTTTGGAATAACTTTGATTTTTCGATTCAATTTATGAGAGAGATGATTTTTCAAAATAATAGTTGAATTAAAAAAAAAAAATTAATTTTAGACCAGAGTTGCATTTAAAACCATATAGTTGAATTTCAAGCAAAAGTGTAAAAGGTTTGACACAATACATAAAATTTTAACCAAATCGTTGAATTTTTACCTAAAATAATGAACGTCCGACAACGGAAAGATTGATTTTTTGATAAAAGTTGAATTTTGAAAGAAATACTTGAAGTTTCACTCGAAAAACTTTAGTTCCCTACAAAAAATATAATAGTTGATATTTCTCACAAGAAATATATAATTTCCAAAGAACGTGTCGAATTATATAGTAACATTGACCAAAATTCTCTTTAAACAGAGGAAATAGGGCGATTTTTCGTGAAAGAAGGGGAATAATGTGGGAATCAATTCTTTCAAAAATAATTAATGTCACTACCAGATTGAACTCAATATGAAACACTTTAAATTCCTGGGATTTCGAGGCGAGACATATTCATTTTCAATGCAACAGATGAATTTTCAACACAAAAAGACGAATTTTCAACAACAAAAAAGTCATTTTTAACAGAGCAAAACTTGTTTACCATAAACACTAATCTTCACCCAAAAGAAGAATACTTCACCAGTTGGATTAAACGTTAAAAAAAAAAGAATTTTTATCAAAATAGTTGAATAACCAACCAATTAGATACATTTTTATTCAATAGGAATATATTTCGAACCAAATTTTTGAATTTTTAACTAAAAAAGTTTTCTGGAACTAAAAATGGAATCGTCAAATTTTCACACTGAGAAAATAATTTTTATCAGAAAAAGCGTATTGCTGAACAGTTGAGTTTAACCAAAAAAGACGATTTTATGACCAAATAGTTTAATTCTGAACCAAAGAAATGAATTTTGAAAAAACAAGATTAATTGTTGAACCAAAGAGACAAATTTTTAACCAAAAAAATTTGATATCAAATTTTTAAAATTTCAACCTATAAACTGTTAATTTCCAATCAAAAATAGAATAGGTTGATTTGCATGAAAAAAAATTATTTTTAAAGAAAAATCTTCTTTTCAACAAAAAAGTTAAATTTTCAAGACAGAAGGTGAAATTTTTCACATAAACGTTCAACTGTCAACGTGAGAATATTAATTTTCAATTTGAATGATGAATTTTCAAACAAACAAAAAATGAATTTTAAACAAATTAGTCAACATTTCAACCAGGCAGAGGAATGTTTAACTAATAGAGTAGAATTCTCAACAAAAAATGTAATAGTTAATACTTCTACCAAACAGGATTTCAATTTGAAATAAGAAATGTTTTTTTAACGCAGAAGATTAATATTATAAAAATGGAATAGTTGAATTTCCATCAAAAAAATTTAATTTTAAACAAAGTAGTTTAATGTTTAACCAAGGAATTGAATTTTTGACGAACAAAATGACTTTTTAAAAAAATAGGTGCATTTAAAAAAAATTGAAGTTTTAACCAAATAAAATTTTCTATTAGAAATAGTTGAATTCTCCTATTGCGAATCGAATTATATTTAAAGTTGGAACATTTAGTGGCGGATCTAGGTATTTGAATTCAAAGTAACAATATTTTTAAAAAAATTTGAAGGACTGAAAAATCCCGGAAAATGAAATTCCCGACTCTTTCAAATTCCCGAATGATAAAATTTTTGAATATGTAATAAAATTTCTGATTAATAAGATTCCCGAATAATGAAATTCCCGAATCGGAAAATTCCCGAACAGTTTATGCTATCACCGAAATGGATAATTCCCAATAGTCTATAATATTACCGAATTTGAAACTTCCCGACAGAAAATGGCCAAATTATAAAATATCCGAACTAGAAAATTTCCGAATTCAAACAAATATAATAATGAAATATTTTTATCAAGAAGAAAATTATTTTTAATATTTAAAGTTTCTAAAATTATTGGTTAAATTTGAAATAACGAGAATAGAAAAATATATATTTCTGGATGAAAATTGTCTTCCAATATTGTTATTTTAAATTCATACAATAATTTGAGAAAAAATATTCTTTCTTAGAAAAATATTTGATTATTGTATTTTTAAGAAATAAATAATATTGATTGAAAAACAATTTTTTTTATTGTTTCGAGAGTATTATAATGCAAGAATTTTCCAGTTCGTATATTTTATAATTTGACAGTTTTCTAGCGGGAATTTTAAAATTCGATAATATTACAAACTGTCGGGAATTTTCCATTTCAGTAAGATCATAAACTGTTTGGGAATTTTTTATTTTATATTTTATTTGATATTTGATGATTGTATTTTTAATAAATAATATTGATTGAAAACCATTTTTCCATTGTTTCGGGAGTTTTATAATTCAGGAATCTTCCAGTTGGGATATCTTATAATTCGGCATTTTTCTATCGGGAATTTTCAAATTCGGTAATATTGTAAACTGTCGCGAATTTCCTATTTTGGTAATATCATAGGCTGTTCGGAAATTCTTTATTCGGGAATTTTCCAGTTAAGGAAGTTTATTACATATTCAAAAATTGTATTATTCGGGAAATTCCCAAATCGGGAATTTGAAAGAGTCATGAATTTTATTTTCTAGAAGTTTTCAGTCGTCCAAAAATTTGAATCCAAAAATATGTTTTTTCAATAATTGTTGTTTAAGATTCACGAAGTTATTTCAGAAACTTTAAACATTACAATTTTTTTGATAAAAATATTTGATCATTGTATTTTTAATAAATGAATAATATTAATGAAAAATTTTTTTCATTTGTCTAAATTCGGGAATTTTCTAGTTATTTGGATATTCTAGAATTCGGCAATTGCATGTCGGGAATTTTATTATTCGGGAATTTTCCAATTCGGTAATATCATAAACTGTCGGGAAGTTCATCATTCGGGAGTTTTTTCATCTCGGTAATATTATAAACCGTCCGGGAATGTTATTATTATTATGGAATTTTCCTATTCGGGAATTTCATTATTCAGAGATTTTCTAATTCAGGAATTTTACAGTCTCGAGAATTTTGCAGTCTTCCCGATTTTTCAAGATAAGTGTATTTGGACATTATTTTTCATTTCCAGAAAGCTATTTAATTAAATAATAAAATCATTACGCTTTTTTATGGATTTTATAATTTAATTGAATATTTTTCAGAAAATAGAGACTTTCATGGTGAAAAACTATTTTTTTCTGAGTTTAAAAAAAAAAAGTTTTGTCCCAATGCAATTGGTATTATTTTGTTAATCCCTCAGCTTGCAAACATCTTTGATTTCACCCACCTAACCTGAAATACCTGATAGAATATACTTAAATTTCCATCAATATTATCTTAATATAAAATGTTATCTACAGTATAAAATTAAGATTTTCAATTTACATTCAATATTCTTGATAAATATTTATTTAATAACTATTTGAAATAAATTTTATGACTCAGGTTTTAGCTTTAAAATTTGACTTCGTGAAAAGGCTTTTATATTGAGCTGCAATACCGACGGATCTCGAAACTTTCAAAACGGAAATTCATATCTCATAACTTGTGAATTATGGTTAAGATCCATAGTAAATATGGTGACTTTTTCGAATGTTGTCGAGTGCTCTATTGACAGTCATTAAAAATATATAACCATTCGTTCGCGATAAGTGCAATTATTTTTTTAATGGAATGGTAATAAAAGCAATGTCTTTAAAAATCTCGTGTCCTGATTTCCAGACCAATTCCATCCATACTTCATACTGTTCTTTGCACTGATGTGAACTACATAGCAGAAGACGCTTTTTTAACTGACAAACAACTAACAAATTATTCCGAAATGGGTTAAAAACCCGGAATTATCTTAAAATCATGTAAAGTTTATTCGACTAGGTTCATTTTTGTTGCAGGCCACTTGGATTTCTTTTACATATTTTTAGACTAAAAATATGTCTATCCTAATTACATATATCTTATTGAAAAATGTACCAAAGTCTTCTCGAATTTTCAGATGAAGTGCTTATAATTTAAAAAATCTTGACACAAGTATAATTATTTAAAAGAAATTATCTTACGAATCTCTGTTTCAAAGATTTTTTCAATATCATTGTTTTATTTCCACAACGGTGTTTGTGAGCAGATCAAGAATAAATATCGCTGGTTCACTCAATAATTTTTTATGTGTGTCGCCATTTGAGGAAGAAGTAAGGCTTTTTGTATGTACTAACTTAATTCACAAGTCATAAGATATGACAATTAAAAAAGTTTCAGTGCAAGAAAAAGTTTTTTAAATAATTTATAATGTTTACCAAAAATATAGCGAATTTCATATTTTCATCTATATTCAGTCAAAAGATGTAGAAAATGTATATTAAACTTCTTCCAGATATTTCATTTAAACATCCCTTTATGTTGTTAATTTCTTTTCACGTAATTACTGGTTCCGAAATATCTTATATTCTAATGTGTCTCTCTTGTTGGGCGCCTTGAATATTCAAATTCGAATTCATAGATAGGCGATTGATTTTTTAGATGTAGGGGTGGTTTTTGCAAACAACAATTCAAGCATTCGTGAGCCCAAGAAAGCACCACCACTGCTTTCTTTTTCGTTTTTTCCATGTTTGAGTTTTTGCTTAGGGGATGTTTTTTTGTACATCAGGGTGATGTTTGACAATTTTGTTTGGTGCATTCGAGAGCCCAATATAAGCCAAAAATCATGACGCACTTTATTTTCTTCAGACTTAATTTTTGACAAGGGGGTGATTTTTTTGCACACAGGGGGGTTTTTAAAAATTTTTTCCGTGTATTTGAGAGTCCAAAATAAGATAATATTGGATATACTCGATTATACTATTTAGCAGGGCTGCAACTTATATTTTCACTTATTTGGAATGTTGGGAGATCTATTCTCCCCTTCCAATCCCTAAAAAAATTTGAACTCCTGTTCTTTTTTGTTATCAATAATAATTAAGTTTCCAAATAAAAAAATACATTTAAACATTTCCAACAAAATTCCTGGTTTGGAATGCTCCACACATTCCAAAAAAAAACTTGCAGCCCTGCTATTTGAGAAAATTCTAAATAAGTGAGAACTAATTAGAATCTAAAATGTAAGCAAAGAACACCTTTGGAATTATCACACTTGACTGTTTTATTACTTTGATAACATTTTCATACAACTTTTCTTGACCTACAACTGGAAAACATATTTCAGCGACATTTTTTCGAAGAATGAGTTTTTTGCATCAATGGAATCGGGAGACCAAGCTGCGTCTCTCATAATTTCCATTTAAATTCTCAATTATTAATAATAAGAAATTAATGTTTAGAATTGCGAATATTGAGCAAATTCACCAAATGCAATGGATAAATATATGGAAAGTACTTCGTGGTGCCTGAAATTTTTAAGAGAATTTGAATAGGTCACGAAATACAAGGGAAGATGATACACTTTGCGAATCTTATATCTGGCAAGAATGGCCGAGCACGCTTTTTGTTACAAGATCAAAATCCCGCATGCGCTGTTCGTACTGTCTCAAGTTCTAAATTTTGCCGAGTCGAGCAATGATATAGCATTCTCATGTTGCATCGAGGGCCGCTGAATTTGATTCCGAAAAAAACCGCAAGTAGATTTTCTACTAGAAATTGTTTAAATAATCAATTTTTCATTTGTAAAATCAGAAAAAGCACATGCGTTCTACCGAAAGGGGGTACTTGATTAATAAAAATGTGTTCCTATCCTAAAGTTCTTGTCGCAAACGGTTTTCCTCGAATATCTCCGTTCAATCCATACATTTACATATTGTTTAGTTTGGACTATAGTATTTCTTGTTGAAAATTGTAAAATTGTTGTCAAGTGGTTGATAAATTCACAGATTTTAGGGTTTTTTTGTACTACATTTTCCAAACGATCCTTGAGGAAGGTCTTCTGTAAAAAAAAGATTATTAAGTGGTATTAATGGTGTATACACTATACATATATCGAATTTGAATATATTTTCTAAATTGCTCTATTTCACATCGAATGTTTCAAAGATAAAGATTATCATTTTGCAAGCCAGTGAGGTTAATAAATTTCTAATTGTAAGGATTTGAAGGAGAGCCATTTGTAAAAGCGATATATCAGGATATTAATAAAAATTATCAGCGGAGAATGAGTCTTTCTATTCAACTTACTTCCATTGCAATACTTGGGGCACGTGTAATCAATTTTGTTTGCGCAAATTGCTGCGTAGGGCTGAAAACATATTTTGTTGTTGAGTTCACAATTTCGGGAAAACCAGTGGTTCATTTCCAATTTGAAATAGACTATGTTAAATTTTGTTTAGGTACTTACTTTGCATAGTTGTAAACACTGCGTCGGATTAACATATATAGTGAGATACTTGTCACCTAAGGAGGCCGAGAATAAAGTTGCGATGACTATAAAGATAACAAAATATTTCTTTATTTATTTATCCTGAGTTGAGTTTTGTAGAAGTGAAATCAAATTTTATTCTAACACCATACATAATATTTACAACTTAGTTGGTTGAAGCTCTTGTCTGCATTTGTTTCAATAAAAGAATTATATTTATTTTCAACTTAAAAAGTATTCAGAACAGACTGAGCTTTAGCAATTTAATTTACAGGAATTTATATTTGAAAAAAGTTTATCATGATATCAATTACATAAAAAAGTGAAATTAAATCTTCTTAGGTTATTGTACGTTGAATAAGATTTCAATCATTCAAAGGACAAAAGACATAACGTATGGTGTATCCATTTTGTATATATTCTTGATAGTTTCTGATTCATCCAGAATTTATGTATTATTTTAATTTTTGAATAAAATCTCTTCACAGCAGGTATTTATTTTTGTTTGTTAAACATAATTACTTACATAGTAAGAAAGGTAAAATCAGTTTTGCTGACATATTAAAAAGTTAAGTTTAAGATAACTGTTTCTGAATCAATTCTTTTTTTTTGAAAAAGAACTCGTGAAATAACAATGTTTGGCGAACAATTGAATATTCTGAGCATAGCAAGAGCTGTTTCGACAATCGCCTTCTGCTCTATTTGCGAAGTCGTGACGAGCACGTTTTTAAATGTTTTTAATGTTCTACAGAAGTGGTAATAATGTTAAGATCCCGCAATGTGTAATACATTTTTATAGACAAAAAAAGATTTAGAAATAAAACGTGAAATAACAATAAAAAGCTAGAACATTGATTCTATTTTGTATGCAGTTTCTACTGACGTAAGAAAATATGAAAATATGGTATTATGCATACTCTTATATCGAGAAATATTACCCCGAAAAATTCGATACTTCATCAAATTTGTAATCAATTAAAATTTTTGAGATAATTAATTGAATTCACTGAATTAAATTTATTTCAGTTATACGATTGGACCATTATAAAATGATATTTTGAATATCATTGTAATGTATAATTCTATTTGAATATTAACGATTAGATAATTAATCGCGATAATAAAATTGTTCACATTCGGTAGGCTTATTTTTATTCTCATTCAAATTGGAATCTTTTATCTCAAAACCTGACGTTATGGAGAAATTCTGACCTCGGGCTTGGACTCTACGCAGAAAATTACATCCGAAATGACCCTCAGTTGGCCAACAACAACTGACACCCGTTTTTTGCAGATCTGTGTAATCTGTAAACTGGCTTTATTATATACTGTATTTAATTATAAAGCATATAATTTTCATAGAATTTCTTTTTCTTTTAATAAAACTGTTACGTCTTAATAAACATAACTTCACTTATATTTCGTTGAATGAAATGACGGTTCCTCGTTTCAGATTTTAATATTAATTGAAAAACTGGGATGAGGATAACTATTGGAATGGAAGCTTGTAATGTGTCCCCTAAGAGTTCACATTGTTCTTGTATCTCTTCCCTATTCCTTCACACACCTCCCTTACACATACTTGATGATGGGAGGGGGACCTACAGTTTAAGGAGGGTTCCGAACCACCAAGAGCAACAGCGTTAAGTAATCAGAGAACCTTTTTCTCTAGAGGTACCGTTCCCACGACTCTCCCAGGCAAGTGTTCACCGCATGGGCCACCGAGACTCTTCCAAAATGCGAGGCGGGAATCGAAACCGCAAGCCGACCGAGTGGGTCCAAAGCCTATGCCTTAACCCCCACGACCATCGTCTCACTCCTAGGATAACTACTGTTTACAGAAATAAATAAATTAAACTTGAATATAAATTAATGGAGGTTTATTTGAACAACTTCAATTTGACTGAGATGGAATACAAAGGTTATGTTTAAATTAATGCAGCTGGAGTGCTCTTGCTTCGATTATCTATTCTCGTTTGGTTTTATTCCACCTGAAACAGGGAAGACTAATAAATCAAACAGTAGAGTGAAGAAATGTGAGGTAATTTATTACTTATTTATTTGTTGGTGACATGTTTCACCCTCTCGCCAGTAGAAAGGAAAAGTGGTTCCTCTGTTGATCTATGGACTCCATGCGGGACCCGTAGGGAGCGAGTACCGAAGAATGGAGGCTGAGCTGACCAAGTCAGTGGATCTTTTTGTTGCAGGTGCTCTGTTGAATCTGGACTCGACGCTTCCGCACAGAAGTTAAACTTTAGAAAAGGTTGACGGGCCGAGTATTTTGGACCGGAGTTTAGGGTCTCGATGATTTTTATTGTTGTACTGAGTGGTTGTTCTAACTTAACCGATGAACTGTCTCAACTGGGTAGACTGCCTGAACTCTCTAAACTGATCTTCTGCTTCCAAATCTGCTACATTTATACACGAGATACCTCCTAAGATTCCCGTAGGGGTGAGGGGTATCAGAAGAAGGGATTCATCATGGTTCCAATCAGCGTTGATAATGAATCATGTAAAAGAGTGGTAGGGATTTGATTAGCCAATGGGCATTGAGAATGATATGTATGCCCATATACGGAAAGTGCCGCAATAGCTATAATGCATCATATCCCTTCCTAGTCCAAAGAGTTAATTGATAGGATAGCCAGTCAGCGATGGAGAATCGTAATGTGACATGAAAGTCAAAAAGACTTCATTGTGTCACAATTCAAGGGCTCTCTTCGCACCGTCGATTCTAGGGCAAGACAATGTGAGAACTGTAACAAGCCACATCTCGTTCTTGTTCATTTCGGAGAAGAACCACCAGTGGAACCTATTGCCTCTTCTATTAAGTCCGCCACGACTTTAGCAAGTTTTCAGACTCAAGCGAATACATAAGTAGTTTTAGGAACCGCCGTTGTAAATATTTTAAATTCTAAAAGCGAATAACAATCTAATCGTGCATTTTTAGATTCCTGCTCCCAGCGTAATGCCATCACAGGAAAATTGGATAAGTCACCTCGGCAAAAATAAAATCGCGGTATACGGATACTGAGATCGATCTTTCGTGCCTAATTTTCAACGAAATTTCAGAACCAATACCGAGTTGCCCCATAAATCAAAGTTCATTTTAAATCCCTAGCGGCATTGCTTTAGCAGATCCAGACTATGGTAAGCCAGCAGAAATTGATCTCCTGATAGGTGCCCAATATTTCTACCAGCTTTTACGCTCAGGACAAATTCGCATCAAAGGTCAATCTTCCATATTTAAAAAAAAAACACTAGGTTGGATTCTCGCGGGTCGATTTCCACATTCGTTAATTTCAAAACCTTTTCTTCAAGCTACATGAAACTCCCGTTTGAGGACAAAAAGTAATTTCTCGGAGATTCAAAAAACACTGCCTTTCAGCATTTTTATTCGATTGAGAGTAAATTTGCAACGGATCCTGTTTTTAGAGAACAGTACACTAAAGGCATGCAGGGTTCTTTTCAAGAATCACATGCGACTCACTAAGAGTCGGGCGTACAATTCAAAAGGATCTTTTTCGATCTTCCCGTTACGCACTTACTGCCGACATCGAACAGATGTACAGGCAGATTCAAGTGGCAGAAAATGATACAAACTTTCAAAGAATTCTTTGGCATGGGAATCCTAACGAGCCAAACAAAATCTACTGCCTGTGTAGCGTAACCTTTGGAACGTCTTGCGCTCCCTCTCTTCTGATTCGTACCCTTCACCAGCTGGCTGAAGATGAATGTGAGAATTTCCCAATCGCTTCCAGTATATTAGCGACATACTTTCACGTCTGTGATCTGCTCACTGGAGCATCAACTTTTCAGGAAGCAGTTACTATTAAAAATGAGCTGATCAGTCTGCTCAAAAAATGAGGTTTTAACCTCAGAAAATTGGCATCCAACGATCCAAATTTAATTTATCATTTTTCAGGAATTGATTCCAACTCTTTCATGTCATTTGATCCTTCCGAAACCATTAAAGCTTCAGGGGTACATTGGGAAGCTTCTTCTGATTCCATCCTCTATACTGTGATCCTACCAGAGACAAATGAACCAATCACTAAAAGATCAATGTTAGGACAAATTTCAAAATTGTTCGACCCCCTGGGATGACTTAACCCAGTTGTAGTGCTTGCCAAACTTATGATTCAGCAGCTTTAGAAATGGCAAATTTTTTGGGATGCTATTGTCCCCCAAGAGATACAAGAGTATTGGATAAATTATTAAAATCAATTGAAATTTCTTAACAACATTAAATTTGACCATTGTATACTTATTCGAAATCCAGTTCAGATTCAGCTCCATGGATTCTGTACGAGAGCGAAAAGGCCTATTGAGCCTGCCTATATGTGCGATCTACTTATCCAGAAGGCTGACATCAAACCAGCCTGATCTGCTCAATATCGAGAGTTGCCCCTCTAAAGGTTACTACCATGCCCCGGTTACAGCTCTGTGCAGCGAACCTCCTGGTTAAATTATATAGTGTTACCTCTCAAGCTCTTTCATTGCAAGTAGACAAGTCTAGAAAAACTGGAAACCTCACTCAAAACAAATTGAGCAACTCATTTTACCGAATAATAAAAATGACACAATTAGAAAAATTTCCAAAGGAGTTTGGTTCACTTGCAAAAAATAACAGAGTTGATTCCAAAAGTAGCCATTTAAACCTGAATCCATTTATTGATCACGCAATGATTGAAGTAGGTGGAACACACGGATCGCATGAATGCAGGAGTAAACGCGACACTCTATGGCGTTCGCGAAACATTCTGGCTCATCGGCGGACGCAAAACCACGAGACACGTTGTTCGAAAATGCGTTCGATGTTGTAGAGCGAATCCAGACAAGAATAAAATATATAATGGGTAATTTGCCAAAAAATCGGGCTTCATTCTCTCGACCTTTCACAAACGTGGGTGTGGATTATTGTGGTCCCTTTTTTTATTAAGGAACGTCGCCACCGCAATAGCGTTAAGGTAAAAACATACGTCTGTGTTTTCGTATATCTTGCTACGAAAGCAGTTCACTTGGAACTTGCAAGTGATTTATCCTCGGAGGCCTTTCTGGCCTGTTTAAAAAGAATCTTCTCTCGTCGAGGCAAATCTGTGTCTGTATCCTCTGACAATGCAATCAACTTTGTAAGTGCTAGCAGGGAAGTTCGTGAACTTTATTAGCAAATCAATTCGCTTGGAAAAACCAAAATAATTCAAGCCTTTTTTGATAAGGAAGGTATCGAGTGGCACTTTGTCCCTCCCTAAGCTCCCCACATTTGAGGTCTTTGGGAAGCGGCAGTCAAGTTCTTCAAAAGACATTTTACGCGAATCGCAGGAAATACACTGCTAACCTTCGAACAATTGCACACGTATGTAGCCTGAACTGCTGAGACCTTGCTCAGCAAATGCGCCATCTTTTTTGGGACAGATGGCAGCGAGAATACTTAAACGAGCTTGTTTCACGCAGCAAGTGGAAAGTATCCACGAATCAGGAAGACATCAAGTTTGGCACTCTGGTGGTTGTCAAGAAGGATAACCTGCCACCCATTAAGAGGCAATTGGGCCGCATCACAGCAGTCCATCCTGGCCAAGACCGAGTAATCCGGGCAGTCACGATTAAGATACAATCGGGCAGCAATGAAAGAGCGTTGAAACTGTTGTATCCTCTACCAATTAACTAACGGATTATTTATAATGTTTTTATTGGAAGATGAGTCAATGTTATTCATGATGTTTTTGTCAGAACATTATAAAAAATAATATTACCCAAAGCTATTTCCAAATGTTTTTAATATACACTGTAATTTCTTCTTTATTCATGATGTGCCGTTTATCAAATCGAAAAACGGTTATGTGCAATCACGAAGTGACTCTGAATCTGAAGATGGTAATAATTTCGTCTTTCAACATTTCCTTGTATATACGTGTTCTTTTATAACCCCCACCCCCTCTTTTTGCCATTCCGAAAAAATTGTTCGGCCCGTTCTATAGATAAAATAAATCATTTTTTCTCATTTAAAATAATAGTAGATATAAAAAAAATAAATTAAAAAGTATACGTTATTGCCAATGAGGCTTCCTAGAATTCCCAGTAGTGGCTGTGCTCGCCGGCTTCTCATTCCCGTCGGTAGGCTTAAAAGCGTTGCATTATTGGTGCGCTCCTTCATCTCTGCGGCATGCCTGGATACTTCCTTCTTCAGGCCTTCGGCTATCAGGAACTTAGCGTCGAGACCGTAGTCGGTGATCGGCTGTAGGCAAAATATTCCGAATCCAGGTAGACACAGATCGGATAAATGTTGGAATCGCTGTTGGTAAGACTCTAAGGGTCCTTGGATCTTCTGCGAATCCAGGAACACAGTGACCCTCCACGTTCCAGCGACTCGTCTTATTGGTCCCAGATGCTCGTAGTAAACAAAGGAGTGTTCCTATAAGTAGTATGATTGGAGCCTTCTGAGGTGGCAAAGAAAACCAGGAGGATTATCGACCATAGGTTCATCATCTTTTACCTAAAAGAAACACGAATTAGATTTTCTCTTCGGCAAAGGAAGGAAGTCCAAGACAGGATAGGGCCCCAATTACTAGGGAAATTGTAAGATGCGGCCAAACGCCTTTATGATTTTTGCCTTTGATAGTTGGTCATAGAATAAAAAAAAATTTGTTCCATTTTGTTTTTGAATTCTCTCTTAAGATTCTTTCTTGTGGATCGTTCGAGTTTAGCAGCGGACGATCCTAACTTTATCTTTTTGTTTTGCGAATCGGTTGCCGGTTTCGGTTTCGAGGATCACGTCGGATGACAGCAGATGAGGAGGATGACAGCAGACGGCCCGGTGTATCGTCAATGTCCTCATCGTCCTCACTACTTACAGTGGTTGGGGGTACTCGAATCGTGATTGATTCCGGAGGAAGGGTTGACTCAATAACTTTGGTGGTGGCTGGATCCTCGACGTTTCCTCTGGCCAATTCATCAGCCATTTTGTTACCGAGGATTCCTTGGTGTCCAGGAATGTGTTCCCAAATCACTTCTAAGGGTTCCAGAGCGATTTTCATTTTCTTGAATTCGGAGCGGTTCTTAAGTGGCTTATTTTCACAAGTTTTCCAGTCATTCGCTTCAAATCTAGAAATCCATTCGGTTGCGCTACTGACTAGAAACTTCGAGTCGGTTTTTGGGCTGCCACGGTCGCGGCTTCGATCTCAGCTGCATTATTGGTTTGGCGACATTGACGGCGCTGTGCAACGTTCAAGGGGTTGTTTGGGCCAAACCAGACTTCTATACAGCCTTAGGTTTTTCGCCTCCATGATAGCTGCATGCACCGTCTACATACACATCTACGAACTTATCTTGTAAGGGAGGGAACCATGGACTCGGGTTCTTAATTCCAGGGGTAGCACTCTTTGGGGCCGAGTAATCTCTTTCAACGGTGACTGAAGGTTCCAACTCGGGTAACACGCTATGAGATTTTCGAAATACAGGCGTGTCCGAAGGATCAGAGTCTTCATCATCCGAAGATGGCTCGGTTGAGGATTCACTTCCAGCGACTGGTGATTCACTTGCTTCTCTTCTTCTCAACAGTCGTTTACCTATGGAGCTTTCTTCTAGTTTGAGTGGTGGGGCTTCATTCAAAACATTATTTTCTTGAATCAACTATTTCTATTGATTCGCAAGTGTTATCTGAGCCTTTTAAATATTTATTGTTTTCTTCTTTTAGTAAAATTAAACAAAATTGTTAGACCAGTTTTTTTAAAACAATGTTTGATCCCGTTTTTCTGCAAACGTAAATCTAGCTTACTACGTTTGTCTTCGGATTTGAATTCAAGGCAAAAAACCTGTCCAAGTAAGTTCTTGTTGTCCAGTATGATAAATATTTGGGAATGGAAAACTATTCTCAGAGAAAAAAGGAATTTGACTTGGATAAGAACAAAGAGAAGCCAACCAAGTGTCAACAATTTGAATACGCCGATTAATGATCTAATCTTTAATATTTATATAAAATTACACTTAGAAAGATAATTTTATAATGTTACACAGAAAACATTAATTTTCATTTCGAACAAAGAAACGGCATCGAAATCTACTGAAACAAAATATAACCATAATTGGCTCATACTGAGGAACACAAATATTAAGAGCAATTCAATTGTTTCTCAGTTTTTACATTGATAAAGAGATCGAATTATCTCTTCATATTATTGTACGCATCATACCATACTTTTATTTTCTTTACATAAATAAAAATACTACATACCAAATCGTAAAAAATTTCAAACTTTCTATTGTTATTTCACGTTTTTCTGATAAATATGTTTCTTCCAGATAATAAAGTCTACAGAAATACTACGAGTAATAATATTCTCGTGTAAAAAGCGTTTGTAACAACAGTTGTTATTATTCTTCAAAAATTCAGTTTTTGGCAAAAAATCGTTATTTCAAGAGTTCTTTTTCAAAAATAAGTCTGCATTCGAAGAAGGTTATCCTAAACATCAACTTTGAAAATGACGGGGAAAAAGGCTTTTACTTTCTTACTAAGTAAGTTATTATCTGATCAAAAGAAGATACATGTTTGGTGCGAGAAAATTTTATTTCATGAGGGAAATAAAATAGATTCTGGACTTGTAGAGAGCTTTGATTATATCATAATTCGGCCATCAATTAGTTAATTAGAGACTATTAAAAATGGAAAAATGGATAGTCGGTACATTAGGTATTACTTTGATTTATTCAATAATTCACTTTATCTTATAATAACTAGATTTTGAATATAAACTCCTATACATTATTCGTGATGCTAAAGCCCTATACTCACTGCTTTTCAAGTTGAAAATAAATATAATCCGTTTTTTTAAATGCAGACCAAGAGCTTCATCTAAGTCGTAAATATTATGTATGGTTTTAGAATGAAATTTGCTCTCCCTCCTACGAACCTCAACTTGGAATAAATAAATAACAGGGTGCACGGTCTTCCCCCTTTTTTCTTAGTTTCCCCTTTTTCCTTGAAATTCCCCTTTTTCCCCCTACTCTCAAAAACATTCCCTTTTTCCTCTTTTCTCTTTAAATGTACCATATTTGAAATTGTACCCACTATTGAATAATGATTAAATCAATTATAGCATTTAAATAAATTATTCATGAATAAATAAGGTACACGTTTTGAGTGTTTTTAAAAGCAAATTGAAAATGTGGAAACTGGATACCTAATTGAAAAATGGAATATTCCAAATTTATCAACTGCAATTTTAAATGATCTAACTTGAGCAATATTCAATTTTTTTAAATCTTCACTTGAAGATTTAACCATTGTTGAAACTGTTTTTTCATTGAAAATTAATTTTTTTTAACTCATAATTGAACTACTTGAAAATCTAACTATTTGGTTGAAAATATATTTATTTTGTTGAAAAGCTTTCTTTTTTGTTGAAAATCAAACTACTTTGTTAAAATTCATTTTTAAACTGAAAATTGCAATTTTTGATTGAAAATTATTTTTTGTATTCAAAGCTTATATTTTTTAGTGCAAAATACATTTTTTTTTAAACTAAAAATTTAATTGTATTTCGCGCCTTATTTTTTGTATTGAAAGCTTATATTTTTAGGTGAAAAATTCGCCTGTATTGTAGAAAATTCTTTTTTTTTTGCTCAAAAATTCAACAATTTGATAGTATTTTATTTTTTTCATTTGAAAATTTGTTTCTTGAAATGTCAATGCAGCAATTCCATTTTTGGTTCAAAGTTGATATTTTTCATTTTGAAAATTCAAATATTTAGTTGAAAATTCATGTAATTTGTTGAAAATTCTTCCTTTTTGTAGAAAATAATGTCCTTGCTTTAAAATTCGACATTTTGATTACAATTTTTTTCCTTTATTCTCTAAAAAATCTTTTTTGGATTAAAGATTCAACTGTTTTGTGGAAAATTCAATAGTCTGGCAGAGAATTCAACTGATTGGTCGAATTTTGAACTACTTTGTTAAAAATTCCTTTTTTAGTTAAAAATTAATCATTTTAGTTAGATATTTTTTTTGTTTGTTAAAAACTAGTTTTTTTGACTAAAAATTTTAATGTTTGGATGAAAATTAACTTTTTAATTGAAAATTCATATTTTCGTGTTGAAAAATCACTGCATTGTTAAAAATTCATTTTTTTAAACTGAAAATTGCAATTTTTGATTGAAAATTATTTCTTGTATTGAAGGCTTATATTTTTGAGTTAAAAATTCGAATGTGTTGTAGAAAGTTCATTTTTTTGGTTGAAAAATTCAATAATTTGGTAGAAAATTTGTTTTTTCATTTGAAAATTAGTTTCTTGAAATGAAAATTTAGCAGTTCTGTTTTTGGTTCAAAGTTGATCTTTTTTATTTTGAAAATTCAAATATTTGGTTGAAAATTTATGTAATTTGTTAAAAGTTTGTCCTTTTTGTAAAACAAAAATCTTCTTGCTTTAAAATTCGACATTTTGAATGCAATTTTTTTTCTTTATTAACTAAAAAAGCTTTTTTTGTTGAAAACTCAACTCTTGTTGAAAATTCGTGTTTTTAGATTAAAGATTCAACTGTTTTGTAGAAAATTGGAATTTTCTCTGGAAAGTTCAATAGTTTGATAGAGAATTCAACTAATTGGTTTACTTTTGAACTAATTTGTTAAACATACATTTTTCAGTTAAAAATTTTGTTGGTTATAAACAAGGTTTTTAACTAAAAATTTTAGTGGTTGGTTGAAAAATCCGTTTTTTCAATTGAAAATTAATTTTTTGAAACGAAAATATAACTATTCGATTTCTGGTTAAAAACTGATGTTCTCGATTCAACAATTCAACTATTTTGTTCAAAAATTATCTAATTGGTTGAAAATTCAAAATTTCGAAATTGAAAAATAAATTCCTTGCTCAGTTTTCCTTTTTCTCAGTCGTGAGTTAGGATTTTTGGGATTCCATATCTTGTTTTTCGATTTTGGAACGTTATAAACATCACAAAAAAAATGTTTCCCATGCATAAAAAATAATAACATGTTTCCTTGTTTCAAGGTGAAGAAATTTCAGGTTCGAGTCAATCCAAAAACATGTTTTTGTATATTTAAAAAAAAATTAAATATAAATTTAAGAAAGATAACAAAAGATATTAACCGATTTCAAAATTTTTTCTTTACTTGTTTTGGATGTCGACCCACAAATTGTTATCCCTCACCTCAAACGATTCGATTAATTTTAGCACTTCTACTTCGCTCTACTGAAGAGTTTAGTTTTAAATTTACAGAAATAATTGAAAAACCATTGATTATTTGTTCTTTTCCACATATGAAAATAAATGTTTAATCTTTCCGCTATTTTCCCCTTTTTCGTGAGAAAAGCACCCTATTTCCCGTCTGGAATAAAAAAATGTATTTTCATTTTTACAGTCACCGCTGCTTTATTATCGGTCTCCTTAGGGGCTCCACCCAAGCCACCCACTATATCTATTACAGCAACGGACTGTACAAAACTATGCAACGTAAGTACCTAAACCAAGATCACACACGGTTTTTTCTATATTCGAAATAAACGACTTGTTTTTTTTCGATCTTATTCTAAGGACAAAATATGTTTTTAGCCATATGGAGGAATGTGCGTATCTGGTAAAACTCAATCGTGCGGAACATATTGCAATTCAGGTAGGTTATGGAGAAAACACATTTACTTATTTTCTGGGAATGGAATTTTTACATACAGTCAAACCTCGTTTATCGGGACACTCATTTATCGTGATCTTCACTTATCGGGATCTTGCAACCTCGTTTATCGGGACATATTGTTCCCCTTCTAACCCCCACTCCTTATACATATCACTTGAAGTGGGGTAAGGTGAGAGCGTGGTAGGAGTAGCGGGAATTTAAAATTCTTTTTGATCATTTGCGATCAAACCTTCATTTTTTTATATTGAAAATTTGTAATGACATTAAAAAGGAAAATTTTGAAATGATGAAAAATGTTTACATTTGAAATGAACAAATGTAAATAGGGTTTTTGAAATGAAACATTGATTGATGAAATTTATAAAATCGTATCAATGAAACTCAATTCAAGATTAGGAAGATTAAGAAAATTTATTATACAAAAATTTTGTTTCAATAATATTATAACAAAGTTTTTATTCAAAAGGACTTTATCGTACAATTTTACATTTGCAGTTTTACTGTTTTACATTCGCAGTTTTGCATTTGCATCAATACATTGCAAATATATTGATGTAATTAATCTTTCTCGAGCATTTCGTTTAATAAAAATTCTTCCACTACTGATTGCATGCGATTCAAATGACACGCTTCTTCTTGAGTACACTCAGCACGCGTTTCGTACCAATCTTTGAATTTGTTTAAACCTTTGTAAATATCTCTCAGATTAATCTTATCTTCCATCACTGTTCCTTGTGGCAGAGAATCGTCTTGTTCTCCTGAAGATTTTATTAAGATCGCTGTTTCGGGCTCTCCTCGTTTCTGAAAATCTCATCGCTACTGACAGTATCCTCGTCACTTTCAGCATGGTTGTTACCCTATAATTAATTACGTGATTTATTATTTTTTCACTTATTTATTATATATTTATTCATTGATGTTTTAGTTACATATATTTTAATTTATTTCATAATTTATTTATTCATTATATTTATTTTTTCACTTTATATTCATTCTGTACGTATGTTTACTATTTCAAATATTTGTTAGTTACAGTTTCTTCATTTTTTTATTTTATAATTAGACCTTTTGTTAATCATCAAATACTTTAATATAGAATTCAAAAAATTTCACCTTCGAAAAGTTTTGTACGAATTCTCTATCAGAAATTTCGCGCCATGCTGGTATGGTCGCATCTTCTTCAATCCATTCTTCAACATTGTTTTCCGAGTAAGTGTTTGAGCCGTGAAGATGGTTCAGCAAGGAAGTCATTCTTGCAGTTGTTTCATTCGTAACTGCTGGAAGTGCAGTTTCACCCAGTAATTTCTTCCATGATTTTGACAAAGCAGATTGTGGTACTGATGACCATGCAATTGACACTGTTGAAATTGTATTAAACAAATTCCAATTTTTCAGAAAAGTTTTTATCGCGGTCGAGGAATCGGAATCATGCAGAATCAACTTCTTCAAAAATAAGGCTTTGTAATGTCGTTTCATGCACTGTATGACCCCCTGGTCCATCGGCTGCAATATGGATGTAACGTTGGGAGGCAAAAAAAGACTTGAAATTGAGGATCAATATTATTGAGTGTTTCAGACGATGGGTGACAGGGAGCGTTGTCAAGTAAAAGGATGAACGTCTCATCTTCTCCAGGTTTCTTCTCCTTAACCGAAGTTATAAAAACGTTTCGATACCAGTCCACGAAAATATTACCTACAGTCGTGAAATAAAAATCAGAACATAGTCGCAACAAAAGAGATACTATCTCACTCTGTTTAATCGGATATTCATTAAAAGAGTATATTTTATGTAATTGTATAATAACTTCTATGATTGCAATTTTCAGATTATATTTCATACGACCGTGAAGGGGCATTCTATTCAGAAATAACAAAAAATATATATAATATAGAATAATTGCAAATTTGAACTTTTTTTGTCAAACAATACTTAAATTTCGTGGAAAATATGAAAAACATCAAATTATTATTATTATTATACCATTAAGCCATTTCCCTTTCGGGGTAGGCGTGACTTGCTCGGTTGGAAAGTAGTGGGATAGGTATATAGGTGTGAGGTAGGTCGTTATATGGTATAGGGTAGATAGGTATATAGGTATATGTGTTATGGTATAGATATTTTAGATTGATCTGGAGTTTTCGTGTTATTTATTCAAATAACACGTTCACTCCGCAACACTGCTCCGACCCAGGTTGTTGATCAATCTCTCTAGCGATCACCCCAAGTGAGGAGCCTCACAGAATTGTTATGTATGATTCCCCACTTGGGCCCATCAGTATCCAAGGTCTTTGTTTCAGGCATCATTCACTCTATTGTCACTCTGTTTATAAACTATTTGTCGCCACACATTTCTGTCCTGGCATACTACTCTAGCTTCATTCACGTCCATGCATTTCTTCATGCAGGCTCTTGTATTTCTATGGCTTCTTATGTCTCTTCGGATCAATGTCTCATTTACAGATTCTAACCATTCTTTCGGCGGTCTACCTCTGGGCATTCTGCCATTTACTTTACCTTTATATATTTGCTTCGTCAGTCGTTCATTTTTCATTCTTTCAAGATGTCCGAACCATCTTAACTGATTTCTTTCCCATATGTCAACTAGCGTGTCTCCTGTACCACATTCTTTGAGGATTATCTCGTTTCGGACTTTGTCCATCAGTGTTTTTCCGCATATTATGCGCAGAGGTTTCATGCCGATCGCGTTGATTTTACTCCTGTCCTTTTCTTGACAGGTCCATGCCTCGCTACCGTATAGTACAGTTGGTACGAATATGGAATTATGTATGGCCATTTTAGCTTTTTTTGATATGTTTTTATTCGTGAGGATGGATCCTGCTCTACCGATAACCTGCTTACCCTTATTTATGCGCCCATCTAATTCCCCATCTATTTTTCCGTCGCTAGTGAATAGACTACCTAGATACGTAATTGTCAACTTGTTCTAATCTCACATCATTTAGGACAATGTTGCATATTGTTTTCTCACCTTTTCCCTCAAAAACCATGACTTTCGTTTTATTCACGTTAATTTTGAGGTCCATGTTCTTCATGCTTGTGTTAAGTTTATTCAACATTCTTTGCAAGTCTTCGACTGATTCTGCCATAACAATCTTGTCATCTGCGAAAGCCAACCCACGTACTTTGACGGTTTCGAGATCTATACCTTTTTCGTTGAAGAGGGCAGTTCTTAGACACTTATCCATGAATATGATAAATAGCCACGAGGACATAACGCATCCTTGTTTCACGCCTTGCATAATATCGAACCAGTCACTCAGTTTCCCATTTACCCTTACACTTGCTTTACTACCCGTATATATTGTTTTTATTGCTTGTAGGAGCCCTCCATTCACTCCATACTCTTTAAGGACTTCCCAAAGTTTACTTCTATTTACCGTGTCGAAAGCTTTTTCTAGGTCAATAAATGCACAGAAAACTTTCTTTCCTACTCTCAAGCTTTTTTCTGTGATCTGTCTTAGGCTAAATATCTGATCTGTACATGATCTTCCTGGCATAAATCCACTTTGGACTTCCCATATCTTCTCTTCTGTAATTTCCATTACCCTACGAATAAGTATTTTTGAGTATATTTTACTTACGGTACTTAGTAGGCTGATACCTCTGTAATTACTGCAGTTGCTTTTATCTCCCTTTTTATATATTGGTACAATAATCGCCTTTCTCCAATCGTCTGGGACTTCTCCTGTCTCGAAACATAAATTTATCAATTCGCACAACCTGTGAGGTATGTACTCGCCACCGTATTTAAGCATTTCAGCGCTAATACTGTCTAAACCAGCAGCCTTACCGTTTTTCAAGTTCTTAATTATATCTCTGACCTCAGTGACACTGACTTTTTCAATTGGGTTTTCTAATGCATTATGTTCAATGTCGTAGTTTTGTTGCCCTATATCTTCACCTACTAATAGTTCTTTAAAAGAATCTTTTAAAGCGTCTACTATCCCGCCTATATCATATAGCATTTCACCTTTGCTGTTTCTCATGCTAAAAAACTCTGTACTTTTACTTCCCTTCATCTCTTTAAATAATAGTTTCATAATTCCTTCAAAGCAGTTTTTTATTTTGTTCTCTTCTTCTGTTCTGGTTTTCTCTTTACTCTCTTTGACTAGACGTTTAATTTTCCTCTTTTTGTGTCTGTTCTCATTTTTGAGTCTATTTCTCTCCTCATCGCTAAGACCTGTCATGTTCAACGTTCTTTTGTACGCTTCTTTCTTTTCTTGTTGGGCTGCCGCAATTTCATCGTTCCACCACGCATCGCCAGACTTTTTTCCTACCCTCGCCATACCACACACTTCAATCGCAGTTTCAACAATGGTATCCCGCAATAAAGCCCACGCACCTTCTACATCTTTGTTCCTTTCAAGCGACTCCCAAATTGCCTTATCTATGCGTTCGTTTATCTTATTCTGAAAATCTATTCGTAATTCCGGTTTCTGTAAATTTTCGACCTTGATTCGCGTTTGTTTCGTTTGTTTGGTTCTCTTTCTTCTCCACCCCCGCCCTAAGTTCATCCTGGAGACTAAAAGGTAATGATCAGTATTGCATTCGGCCCCCCTCATGACTCTTGTATCTGTAACTAGTTCTCTTAGTCTTTCATCTGCAATAACGAAGTCAATTATACTGCGGTTATTTCCTTTACACCAGGTGTAAGTATGGATCATTTTATGTCGAAACCAGGTATTTGTAATAAATAGGTCCTTCTCTAAGCATAAGCTAACTAATTTTTCCCCGTTATAATTTTTTCTTGTTGGATCCCCAAAATTACCTAGTACCCCTCCTGTATCTGTATCCTGACGTTGGACGCCGACCCATCCGTTCATATCTCCTAACAAAATTATTCTTTCACCTTGGTCGCAAGTACTTATTGTATCATTTAAAGTGTCCCAGAAGGCGTCCTTAACTTCCCTCGAATCGCTATATTTTAATATTAGAATAGACATTCTGATATTAATCTCTTTTGATTATTATATTTTTTGTACATTATTTGGTTCTCATAAATATTATATGTTACGAGAAAAGCACGTCTCATTTAATGAAATAATTAATGTCACTGTTCAAAATGAAAATCTCACTGTTCATCCAAGCATTATTTTGGGCCCTGTACACCAAAGGCAATTGGGACTCAGGAACATTTTTCAAGCACCGTGGACGCAGAGATTTTCCTATGAGCAGTGAAGGAACTTTGTGGCTTCCGGAAGCGTTTGCACAATTCATCATTGTGACTCGTTCCTTCGATTGCTTATGACCTGGTGCTTCTCTTTCTTCAGCCAAAAGCAACGTTTTTTCAGGAAGAGATTTCACTTCAAGTCCTGTTTCATCGGCTTTGTAGATATTATCCAACGAATACTGCCCTTCCTCGATCACTTTTGTGAATTCCACCTTGAATTCGTCAGCTCCGTTGTCATTGGCAGATGAACGTTCTCCCTGACCGCTTACTTGACGAATGCCAAGTCTTTTTTTGAATTTTTCTAGCCAACCTTCACTGGCCTTGAATGAGTCCGGCCCTTTCAGTTGTTCGTTGAAGTATAAAGCCTTCTTCTTCATGATAGGCCCCGAGATGCAAATTCCCAAACTACGCTTTTGTTTTATCCACTCGTACAAAAGCGCCTCCAGAGTTTTGTATTTGCCCGTGTCAATTCGTGTTCTATTTTTTAGGGTTTTCTTTTGAGGCGAAGATAGTTGGTGTTTTTCTGCATTTAGAAAAACGCGTGATACCGTTGTCGTACTGACTCCAAATTGAGAAGCAATTTTAGCTTGTTTTCCTCCTCTTTTGACACGATCAATAATATCCAACTTATGCTCTAAAGACAGTTGCTTGTATTCTGGTTTTTTTTTTCTGATATTATCTGTAAAAAACCGAAAAAAAATATTTGCTTACTTTTGTAATATTATATTCTAAAAATTATATTAGCGAAACAAAGTTTCAAGTCTTGAAAATGTGTAATGTTGTGAGAAATTTTGAAAAAAGGAATTGCAACATTAAAATTCTAAAAAATTGAATATTCATATGTATATAAATTTGAAAAAGATGTGTTGAAAAAGAATTACGGTAAAAGAATGCAACAAAAAAAATTCGAAAGTATGAAAAAGAAAATATTTTAGATAAAACTTTGTAAATCTAAAACTGCGATTCCTATGCAAAAAAATTGCCTACTTCCTACATTTTTCATTTCAGGAGTTTTATTATATCAATTTTTTTACATACCTTCGTTCGTATCTCTGTCTTCATTATCCATCATGAAAAACCAAATAAATTCGTATGTAAATACTTTTTAACCTATGTACACATGCACTTCTTGCATTGTAGATAACCTGAAATTATCCGTAAATAACAACACAGCAAGGTGCCATGGCAACTTGCTTTGAGGCAGGGGGTAGTAGTGGGAGACCCCTCCGAATCCCGATAAACGAGGTGTTTACATTTCGAGGGCGTCCCGATAAACGAGGTTTGACTGCATTTGCAAATACCGCTCGCGCAAATCGCTAACTTTTAAAACCTTGAAATTTGAAATTTATTAACCTTGCATGCTTGCTAAATGAGACTATTTGACTTGGAGAGGTTCAATGCGAACCAGTTCCATTATGAAAATTTATTTACTAAAAATATGTATAAACCATTAATACCATTATTATAATTTTTTCAGAAACTGACATTCCTTCAGCTAGATTTGGAAAATGTACTTAATAACCTCTCCAGCATCTGTATGTTGATCAGTCACTTGGCGAAAATTTTAAAACTTTCAACCTGCGGGAAAATGTCATCTATAAGTAAAATAGTCAAGTGTGATAATTTCCAGTATTTTATAATTTTCCTTATTCACATTGTAGATTGCAATTAGTAACAAATTATTTAGAATCTTCCTAAATAGGAATGGCTGCAATTTTTGTCAAAAATGCTATTTTTTCATTCATAAATTAATTAGTTCACTTAAGAATATTAAATGAAGAGTGATAGTACAGAACTACATAACGTGCATTTTTATCGAATTTGGATTTATTTCATGAGAAAATCTTTTGAAAATATGGATTTGTTCTTTTTCTCGGATTTTTCGCGAAAAAATGTCAGGTTGCGTTCTCCAATTTTGATTTTGTTGAAGCAGAATAACACTATTGTATTCTTATTTAGCATCCTCATATCTCGAAAGAAGGTTGTTATTTTGACAAATAATTAAAAAGTTCTTTTTTAATTTCTATGCAAAGCCGATTTTGAAAATCTATGAAATTTCATTCCTGAAATTCTCTGTCGATTTTCTCGAAATAGGCTAATTTTTGACATCAAAATTTGTTCAATCGTATTAAGATACCTATCACCTCAGGAGCTTTTTTTATTTTTCATTTTAACTGGAAATTGAATTTTTTCATCGCAATCCACATCCGAGCCTGCTTAAATTTTCGGTAAGTGCTACTTTGAGATTTTCAAATTCTAAAATCGTATTCCTGAGCCTAGATAACTTGTTTTGATCAAAATTTTGTTGAATTTTCAAAAACTTGAACGTTCAACCAAAAAGATGAATTTTCAACTAAAATGAAGAATTTTCACTCCAGAAAGACAAATTTTAAACAAAATAGATGCATTTTCTACAAAAGAGATGAGTTATCGACTTAAAAAGACGAATTCACAACAAAAAATGGAATAGTTAAGTTTTCAGTTTAAAAAATTGATTTTCAACAAAGAAAAAACTTTTTTCCAACCAAAGTTAGAAATTTTCAACCAAGAAGATTGATTTTCTACCAAGAAAAACAAATTTTCAACAAAATAGATGTATTTTTACAAAATAGTTGAAGTGTCGACTGAAAAAGAGTACATTTTCAATCAAAAATATAATAGTTCAATTTTCAGTTTAGAAAATTAATTTTCAACACAAAAAAAAAAAGATTTTTCAGCCAACTTGTTCATCAAAATGTTCATTATTCTTAAATATTCATTTCATTCTTCCACTTTGGTCTGAAAAGTGAAGCAATGTTCCAAATTTAAACATTAGCATCATCCATCGCGCGTGTCGTTTGTCGATTTTAAGGAGATAATACAATTTAATACAAAATAAAAATGAAGAATAACTTTTTTTCGGTAAAAAAAATGTCAACAAAATTGCACTTAGCAGTTTCTAAGTTAATAAGTTTTCCAGATTATATAAATAGAAATTTCCTAGGTTTCTTGAAAAAGTCAAAAATACTTTCAGTTGAAAAAATCAGTTTCCTTAAAAAAAAAAGAAAATTTTCAAAGAAGTAGTCAAATTTTCAACCAGACAAATGATTTTTTAATTGAAATTATGAATCTTCAACCAAAAAAATTATTTGCCAACCAAATAGTTGAATTTAAACTAAAAAGATGTTCTCTCTACTAAATAATACAAATTTTGTAAAAATACATGAATTTTCAACAAGAAAAGATATATTATAACCATAATAAGTGTATTTTCAATTAAATGAATAAATACTAATTTTCAACCCAAAACGATGCATTTTCAACGAAAGAAATGATTTTTCATATGCTGCATACAAAAATATTCATTGGCTCTTAGTCAAAGGAAAATTTCTTTGATTCCAAAAAAAGTTTCTTTGACTCATAAAAACACATTCGTTGGTTTTCAGTCCGAAAAAAGTTTTTGTAATTTCGAAAAATTCTTTTTGTTTCAGTAGAATGTTTTATTTAATTTAAAACAAAGACTTTTCAACAAAATACGTGAATTTGAAATTAAAATGAAAATTTTTGAACGAAAAATGGCATAGTTGACATTTACATTAATAAAATTCGCTTTCGACCAAAAAGCACAAATTTAAAAAAAAATTCCATTCCCAAGCAATAAAGTTCATTTTCAAACAAAAAGATAAATTTCCTTTAGCGGGAAAGTTTAATGTCAAACAAGAAATCATGAATCTTCAACTAGAAATGAAACAGTGTGATTTTTAGTTGAGTAATGAACTTTAAACAACAGCAACAAAAAGTTGTTCAACAAAATCTATAAATTTTCAACAAAGAATTGAATAGATAAACTTTATTTGTTTAATTTTTGATCAAAAAGATCAATTTTCAACCAAGAAAGTGAAATAAAAAATACTAAAATAAAAATACTAAAAGATGAGTTCTTAACCGTGAAGATTATTTTTTAATGGTAAAGAACAATTTTCACAAAGGAATTTTATACCCAAAAATTCGAATTTTCATCAAAAAACATGAATTTTTAACGGTGGAATAAAAAAGGGAATATTCACATTCTCAGTTAAAAAATGAACTTTCAGCAAAAAAAAAAAGAAGATTTGTTGAACAAAAAAGATCAACTTCAAGCAAAAAATGAATTTTCTACCAAAAAGAAACAAGATTTTTCAACAAAATAGGGAAATTAATTTTCATCTAAAATTATGAATCTGCAGCCAGAGACAAGAAAAAAAACGAATTTTTAAGAAATGAGCAAAATTTGCAACCGAAGAAATGAATTTTGTAGCAAAAATATGAATTATGCAATCAAGAATACTATTTTTTTTACCAAAACAAAAGAATTTTCAACTAAGAAAGATAAATTAAAAAAACAATTTTCGAGCAAAAAAAAAAAATAACCACGAGAATGAATTTTTAAACACGGAGATTAATTTTGTACCAAAAAAGAATAATTTTCAACAAAATACATGAATTCTCATTGCTTGTCTCTATTTAATGTTTCTTCAACGTAAATAGGAAACATGTGTATTAAGCGCATTTTTTCTCATCAGAGTTTTATTTTCCAGGCAAAAAACCCGTTTCAGTAATGTATACAGATTTTTGAAGATTTTAAATAAAAAGTTCGAAAGATTTTTAGGAATTTGGAATGATTTTGAAAAGATTTCAGAAAAATTCGAATAATTAAAAAAAATATGTATATGGAAGATTTCAAAAAATTTCAAAAACTATAAGCAGGCGCATTACCGTCCTTGGTTAAAGAAAGAAGCTCATTACGGATTTTACCGTTATAAGATAATTATATTTATATCTATTATCATGTAATTGTACTCATAATTCTAACATCTTAAAAAATAACAATTTCAAAATCAAATCAAAATATATGGAATATATATATATATATATATATATGGAATATATATATATATATATATATATATGTATAAGAGCACATAGTTTACACTATAAACTCTATTGTGCTTGATAAACACAATTCTTCACTCCTTTGAAAATAAAAGTTATTCTCTAGTACTGTTGTCGATTATTCACTCATGAATTGAATAACTTCAACCAGTTGTAAAATTATCCACTTTTGTTTCTTTTACGAATTTTTCATCTTTGAATAAATAAAGCTCTCTCAACAGAGTCATTTCTCATGATTCATTCAAATTTCAACAATTTTTTAAAGTGAATGTATGCCTAATCATCCTAACTAATAAACAAACGACTAATCCTTGAATACTTATTTAATGCAGATTAATTAATTATCACCTGTCATTGATGTATTCATTTTTTAATTTCTCTTATAATTTACTCTTATTTCTAAACAAATTTTAAAATCGAGAAAAAAGCTAGTTTGTTGCCAAATATCAGTTTAAGAGGAAAGGAAATCCCCTGCTTGTGATTTTGAGAAGGAATAGGATTAGTCAGTTGAATAAAATTCCATGTTTCGAAGAAAAGTGATTTATATTTGGCATGTGTGAAGCTCTACAGCAGATTTCTTTTACTTATAAAGTGTCTGATATAATCAATTACCTATTGATCAACAATAGCGAAGAGCTCAAATGCTTCTTCCATCCCGGTACAATTAATAGCGTTCAATGAATTTCAAGATTCTTTCGTACCAATTAATCTGACAAAATTTTTTGGTACACTGTTAGAAAAATCTGTATGAGATTTAATATACATATGTGTGAAGCAAATATGCACTACCGCTACTGAAATGTAACATACATTGGTGTATTGAATTTAATATACATGTGTATTAAATTTAATATACAGGTCGGTATAGCAGTGTGCATGAAAACTCAAAGTGCTTTCATTTCTTTAAATCTTGTCAAATATTCGCAATTAAATTAATAATCTATAATTCGTCGACTGAATTGTTATTTATTATGAAAGTGCGACGTACGGGTGGAACTTTTCCTAAAATCCAGTCTAAATAGTAGAAATTTAATGCTAGTACAGTTGATTGTAGGTTAGGTATGTTATTTGTTTGCTTAATTGATCTTTTCGACTTAAAATCCAGTCATATTTTTGATTAACTGGAAGAAGGTATCATGTTTTATTATTTAGAGTCGAAAATTTATGTTGAACTTATTTTGAATTTGTGTAAGATGGAATTATCTAACTTTTCTTGTGATTAACATGAATGTATATGAAATTTAATATACACGCTCTTAATCGCGATTTCATATGATTGATATATTAATTTTAATACACATGGGTATATTAAATTTAATATTATTTTTAACAGTGTAGTTGATAATTGTTACAACACGTCTTCAAACGCCTAAGACCGTATCTTATTTGTAAAATAGCGTTTAGCATAGGAAGGATCATCTTATTGCTCACCTTTTTTTTATGAGTTTCGTATGACTGAATACACGTTCCACATCAGCATTTGATAAAGGTAATACCAACAAACTTATTGCCAATTCTGAAAGTTCTTAGAAAGGATTTAATCTAGAAGCATCAGAGCAATTCACTTCTGCCCAAAAGGACATACTATCTTTGAAATTTTGCCAGTTAATAGTGCCCAAATTTGGCCATTGATGCTCTATTTTACTAACTTGAAGGCTTCGAGAAGTTAACATTGTAGCAATGTTTGTGATGTTTGGTTTTACCTTTTTCAAACATTCCAGAACTGAAAAAGACGAATTCTTTTTAAAATAGCTATGTTCTCTGGTAAATTGACGAACAAAAAGATATCGAAAAGCTCCAAAATAACTTTTATCTTTCTTCGAACGTTGTTGATATGATTAAGAATTTCACTCATCAAAGAGAATGATAACAAATTTTTCTGGTCATACGTTCAATAATTAGGACTTATTATATAATGGTCAAAAATCCAACGTTTCGACCCTCCTTTGGGTCTTTATCAAGGTACATTAAAATCGCAAAATTAATCTGAAAAGAATTTTCAGTTTACATAAACTTAGTGAGTCATAAATATATAATAAAAGTCAATATATTTTATAATGCTTGTGTCGAATTAAAAATAATTAAAAGAAATACCTGAACAACATTGTGCTCCTTAGATCCAAATTGTCTAACATAGTAAAATCATAAATTTTTGTTTGTCATTGTAAATGATAGTAGGGAAGGACGGAAGACATTTTAAAATAATAATTTTTGTGTAAGGCTAGGTCGTGACGTTGAGCAAAATTGCTTACAACTAAATATGTGCAATAAGAACCTAGATTAGACATAGGGGAGTGGACTACTACATCAAGGAAGTTGGTGTCCTTGAAAGAACAACACACCTTATTAATCAGGTTTAGACAAGAATCCAATTTTCCTGCACATATTTTTAATATAACTAACAATTATAATTTGAATAACTCTCATTACAAAGTTAGTACAAAATTGGATAACGCTAAATGTTTATATCAAAAACATATTCTAAATTGTGGGATTAAAAATATCATCTGTCACATTAAATATTTAGTACATCATACTCAGTTCATGAAACATCGACTACTTAGATCTATTAGAGAGGACTCTTTTATCAAGTTTTTTGAATCACAAGAACTTTTATTGCATAAATTAAAATTTGAAAAGCGCTCTGAATGCATTAAAATGTTTGAATTTAGGAAAAATAAGATTAACAAAGAGAATGATCAAATTAATAATTTTAGATTGAACAAATGTTTTACAAATCTCTCTAGCAAAATCATACCAAATGATATTGCAGTAAACATATCTTTAGGCAATAAATTTGGTATTCCTTTTGAATCAAAAAAATTACCAGATAACAATATCATATCATCAATTGAACATTGTATAAAACCATTTGATGATCACACACAACAAAAAATCCGAAAAAATGTCACTAAGTTGATAATCAACCATAAAGAAAACACAGAATTTCAGAATTCTGACATAACAAGAATAATCTTCAAATTTCAGCAAGATAATAAAGATCTACTATTTTTGAAATCAGATAAGGGTAATGTGACTGTTGCGGTTAACAGGACCGACTATAACACTGATATTGAAACAATTCTAAACAATAACATCTTATATAAGAAAATCAACACTAGTTTAGTACCCACAATTGAGAACAAATGTAATGATATTGTTAAAAGATGGGAACTAAAATTGTATATTAATGAACAGGAGTCTCATCGTCTGAAATCTAGAGGTTCAATTGTAGCTAAAGCTTATGCTCTTCCAAAGATTCACAAATCTAATTCAAAATGTAGGATAATAGTGTCGTCCGTTGGTTCACCAACATATAATATGGCTTCCTATTTAGCTAATATATTTAAACCAATCCAAAACCAATCTTTTTCTCACATCAAAGACATTGAAAAAAAATCAAAGGTCATTGAAAGAAAAATTAAAACATTTTAAAGTCCCAAATAGTCATTCCATGGTATCATTGGATGTTGTTTCAATGTCCAACAATATTCCACTTGATTTAGCTACTGAATGTGTTGATGATATATTGCAAAAAAATCATCACTCAACTAGGATTTCTAAAAATGAAATATTAATAACTTTCAGAACAGTCTTTAACAAAACGGTTTCTTCATTTAATCAGAAATTTTACAACAGGTTGCCCAATGGGCTCACCTTTATCCCCTTTCATAGCCAACATCGTTTTAAATGATATTGAAAACAGGGCTCTTTCAAAATTAAACTTCAAACCAATTTTTTATGTTAGATATGTGGATGATGTTTTTACGATCATTCCTACGGATAAAATCAATGAGTTTCTGGAAGTTTTTAACAATATAGAAGATTCAATACAGTTTACGCATAATGTAGAAGACAGCAATGTATTAAACTACTCAGATTTATCAATCATCAAAGATGAGGATGCTTACTTACTAACTAATTGGTTTAGAAAACCGTCCTCTTCAGGTCAATTTTTGAACTATAACCATTAGAGTTTGAACAAAATTCAATCCTTTTACGAAAACTGTTGAAAACTTGATCTAAAATCTCGCTTGTGATGCCATTCACGGTTTTCTTAATTGCACGTACCAAATCATCTGCAGTTTGAGGACTTTCAGCATAGCAATGATCTTTGGTGTAGCCCCAAAGAAAAAAGTCACAAGGGTTCAAATCCGGTGAATATGGCGGCCATTCTAGTCCTCCTCGTGCAAATTTAGGGTACCCTAGACCGATGACTCGAGTATCATAAACCTTATGTAGTGTCTCGAACACCTCCTGGGTCCTGTGTGGAGCCACTCCGTCTTGCATGAAATGAAAATTCTTCACCAAGCCTCTTTTCTTTGCATAAGGAAAGAATTTGGTTTCCAGAAGGTTCTTGTAACTTTCGCCAGTGACCGTCGATTCAAAAAATTGAAGGTAAATTCCTTTTATCGAGACTGCTGCCCATGCTGATACCTTCTGGGGGTGCAAAGGTTTGGATATGAAAACAGCTGGATTTTCTGATCCCCAAAATCGATAATTTTGCTTATTAACATAGCCATTTAAATAAAAATGTGCTTCGTCTGTGAAAATTATCAATTTTTCGTCGATTTCTCCGTCTTCAAACATTCCAGTTATCGTTTTGCAGAATTCAACACGTTGTTCCATATAACGTTCGGATAACAGCTGATGAGAACTTATTTTATACGGATGCATGTTCAAAAAATGTTTCAAAATTCTATGTAGTGATGTTTTAGATAGTTTCAAGACTTGGGCAGCTTTCCGAATCGATGCATTTGGATTAACCTTGAAATAGTCTGTAATCCTTTCGACATTTTCTTCTGTGGTCACTGATACGGGACGGCCTGGAACATCCTGTCTACGGTCTTGTACGGTTCCATATTCAATGAAATTATCGATAACTCTATAAAAATAGAATAATAAAACAGTTAAATAGAATAATAAAACAGTTAAATAGCAACAAAAACGTCAAAAAATGTCTCGCCACTCGGCTGACGCAATACATGTAAATATGTTCGTAATACGTTCTCACCTTTTAAGAGTGTTTTCGCTCGCAACTCTATGCGTTCCATACTTAGTACGAAATCCCCTATAAGCAGCACTATACACTTTTCCTCTAGAAAAGAAGCACTCGACAAGATAAACTTTTTCTTCCACCGTAAGGTCACTCATATTGACTCAAACGCTGTCACTTCTAAGGAGGCTAGAATAAAACTGCAGGGTCTCCGGTACGCTACCTTGAATAGTACAGCCACTACTTGATTTGTAGAGGGGGAAAATATGCATTTAGTTTTAGCAACTTCTTTTGGGACACCCAGTATAACGCAGTGCAATACTAGATGGGATTGCGCTTCTTAAAAAATCCCAACCTAACTTCTTTGAAGTATTTCAAAGTGTTCATTTGTTGAGTCCACAAGCCTTTCTAGTCTTTGCTTTGCCAATGGTTTCATTTAGTAACTCATGGTAACTTTGGATCATTCTCGTGCATTTGATGCTCTTCTCTAAATAGCATTTTTGATTGGTTGTTTTTCAAACATGTATCCATTGCCAACTTTATCATAAAAAATCAGAAAGTCGCCAGTTTTTGTGCTGCTTTCATAATAAAAGCTCTAGAATTGAAAAAAGTCGCCAGTTTTGTCACCATCAGAGAAAAAAAGACGCTAAGGTTACGCTGAATACGACGCAAGACAACAACGACTAAACTCTCAATATCTCACAAACAAATATAATGAATCGAGATACTCTCAGCCTAACTATGCAGGATCATGTGACAGTAGTCATGGCCCTCATGTTCATTTTATGACAACTCCTGATTCATACACAAATCCTGATAAAAAAACGTTTTTATTTCCTTCGAGTTTCGGGTTTTATAAATGATAACAATCATCAATTTTTGATCAATTAAATTCCGCCCTATCAATATCTTTATACGTTATATAATCCTTATATTGAATATTACTGTGGGCACGGAAAACAGGAGTGAATTTTTGCTGCAGGTAATTTCCGAGTAGATCAAATTGATTTTTTTTAGCATCGTAAGAAAAATAGAGTTGACATAATAACCATTTTCCATATGATGGGTTAATCTTAAAACGGGAAAACAATGTTTGTTGCAGGTAAAGATTGCTCTGAAATCGCTGCCAAGATAACGTTTTGTTTTTCTGTGGGATAGAGATATGAATTATGGCGTTCAGAAGGTGTGTTGAGTAATTATTTGAAATTTGACATTTTTGACGGCTTTAGATGGAGGCAGCTGAGACGAGATTTATTAAATGTACTAGGGGTTATTTTTTAGCGCAGTTCAATATCACCGTGGGGATTAGGACATTTACTAAAGTCTTGGGAAGATGTCTGCGGTGTCCATTTTTCACTTTTTACTTCTTTGCTGTTTTTGTCAAGCGATACAATACAATTTTTCTATTATTATAATTAAAATTGAATTAATTAGTATTCAGTAACCATGTTTGCAATTTTGAATATCTCATTCGACACATGTACCTGTCATTCTAGTATGTGCATTTTTTGTATTAATATATTTTTTGTTAGATTTATGACACTGAATAGTACTTATTGGTCCTTTTTAATACCGAAATTGAAAAAAAATTAATTTTTTCACATTTATGACCATTGTCCGTGGCTATTATTGATAAAAATATCGAAATGAAATAGTGGGGCTTAAACTAAAAGGCATGTTTGTATATGGTTTCGTTAATTTCTAAAGCTATTTTTTATTTGAGATAAAACCTTATGTAAACGTTCAACAGCTATAACAAAAAATGCAATGTCACTCGCAAAGAATGCGAACGCTTGTTCAGTGATTCTATTTTTTTGTAAACAAAGTCATTGAATTTTATAGCACATAAAACAAGATTTCCTTATAAAAGTCGAATCATCATTACCTTCGCTATCAGTTCTATTCTGTGATTACGTATTTTTTCTCAAGATGGGCATACTACCTTATTTAAGTCTCCTCATAATTTGTGTAATTTTATTGCAAGAATATGTGGCTTCGTTTGATGGGAATATTGGTAAGTAAAAACAAATCTTGAAATTCTATCAATGACGCCTTATAGACATACGTGACCCTAAAACTATATCATGATATCTCACTTTTTTCACTAAACTGTACTGAAGACATCAAAAATTAGTTTATCGCAATCTCTCTTCGTGCAATTTCAATCTTATATTCTTAGATAAATTTCTATATAGGTACAATTTGTCAAATGAAATTTGCATAAGAAACATTTGTAAGACCATACGGTGCCATGATCTAATGCCACGTTGCTTTGCTACATTACAATCGAGCAGTTTGGAATTTCATTCTAGATCCAAAAAAAAGAAATTCTTTAATTTTTTTTTAAATTTAAATTTTAACATTTATCGGTTCTTAATTTAAGTTTCCCATGTAAAATGCATGGGGAAAAATCACTTTTCTGAGTTTTTAGAATAATTTGTTAGATTTCGGGAAATCTGATTGGAAAGTATAGAGGCTTATTGAGAATCATTCAAAAAAGAATTTCGTGTATAAGACATATGGTTTTGACACCCCTAACACCCCCACAAGTCCCGGTAAACTACCCTCAAAACCAGAAATGTCCATTCTTCCCGAAATCGACCTCTTGAGCACTGTATTCTCGCCTTTTTTTACTTAAAATTATAATAATATTGGTTTAGTGGAATATTTAACATTGTTGGTTGAATAATTATCAATTATTTGAACAAATAGAATTTGTTTAATTTTTTTTTTATAATGCGTTCATTTTCTCTGAAAATTACTGCTATCAGTCTAGTGGAATATTTATTAACATTTGTACATTAATTTCCAATTATTAAAAGAAATGAAATTTGTTCAAATAATTTTTTTAATTCTTTTTTTCCTAAAAATTATAAATATTTCTTTAGTAGAATATTACGTCATTTATGGACGCTCGCTAATAAAAGAAGTGAAATGTGGATCAAGTGAAGTTATTTGAAATTCAAGTTCCGAAAATATCAAAGAATAGGAGAAATTCCTGTAGAAAAATTCGCGTGTAATAATTTTACTTTTGGCCTATTTTCGTTTCTCGCATATTTTTGGAAAAAAACTGAAAATTTCTATTTTTAGGAAAAGAAACGCCATTTTGTTAATTTTTGTCTCATTGCATATTTTTGTGGGTATCGGAACAATTAAAAAAATAACTACTGGTTAATTTTTACTTATTAGTAGTGAAAGATTACGAAAGTAATTTGAGTAAAAGTAAATTTCTAAAAATTATTAAAAAATACTGATCTAAATAGCAGGAATATTTACTAATACGATGATTGAAAACTTTATATTATTTGAAATTAGTAAAAATGTATTAATTTATTTAGGAATATATATATATATATATATATATATATATATGAAATAAATAATGAAAATAATTTAGATGGAAACACAACGACGAACCGGCGAAACGCCCACATTGAGTGGACGGATCAACTTAAGAATGATGTGTTAGATTGCTACGATGCCAGTATTATCCCTGTTCGTGGAGGCTTTATGGCGCGTATGCATACTCTGTGGTGCCAGAAACACCCAGAGCTTCAACACGTTTCGCATCAGTCTTTGCGAAATCAAGCCGACTACCTCCGCAAAAATGGATATGTACGCGGAGCGCTTCCTCAACCGCTGCTTGAACAAGCTGCAGACGAAGATGAAACGACATTAAGACCAACCGCAGAAAGTAGGCACCTTCTTGAAGATGATGGCAATTTCAGTACAAGGAGGAACATCAACATGCAAGTTCCTCTTAAGCCCCAAGATCTGGCTGAAATGGATGCCTCCCTTTGTGGAGATATCTCGCAAGAGTCCGACCTCTGGACCATCAATTGCTCAGTTTATGGTGCTGCGAGAGCTTTGGCTGATTCAAATCGAAGGCTCAAACCGACGATGGATCAAAAGACAAGAAGACGCTTGCATCAACTGAACAAGAAAATTGGATGGGCAAGACAGAATGCGTCCCGTGTTCAATGTGTGATTGACTACATAACATCTGGTAGACCGTTCACGGAAAGGGTTCGAAAGTTCGCCCAAGAACTAAGGACCTTGAATCACACACTAAACAAGTCAAAGCTGCTGACAATCAAGCAACATATTGTTGACAAAATAAGGCTGTTATCTGACGCAAGGAGGAGGATACAGAAGAGGGAGAGATGGATCAGAGAGAATCAACAGTTTCTCGCTGACCCATCGCGCCTCTTCAGTGATCCCCCTGTTTTTGTAAAAAATCCTCCCAAGCCCAAGGAGGTAGAGACTTTTTGGAGAGAGGTGTACAAGATCCCGAAAACACTAGAGTTGAAGGAAGATACTGACAATATCATCCGCTTCAAGGAGTTTTGCGACAGCCTCATAAAATCTGAGGAGGAGTGCCCATCAGTCACTGCCGAAGAGGTGAAAAAAGCACTTAGAGGCACGAAGAACTTTTCCGGTGCTGGACCAGATTGTATCAAGAACTTTTGGTGGAAGAAGTTTACTTCTACACACCAACATTTGGCCCGCATATTCACCTCATATTTAAAGTCGGAGATGCCCATTCCGCAGTGGCTAGTGTTAGGACGCACTATACTCCTACCGAAAAAAGGCGACTTGTCCAAACCAGAGAATTACAGGCCAATAACTTGTTTGAACACACTGTATAAGATTTTTACAGCTATCCTAAACAACAGGATTGTTCGACGAATTGAGCCTGTATGGCGAGAGATGTACGAACAACGTGGCTCGAAAAAAGGTGTAGCAGGCTGTCGAGAGAACCTGCTGATTGACAGGTGTGTCTGTAAAGACGCTACAGTCCATCAGCGCGTCCTGTCAATGGCCTGGATTGACTACCGGAAAGCTTTTGATTCAACCTCTCATAGACTTATCATCTGTCTGTTGGAAAGCTTGAAGGTACATCCACACATAGTGAGATGCATAGAGAGATTGATGCCTCTTTGGAAAACTAGATTTACCATCTCATCTAGGAATTATCGTCTGACGACGAACAACGTCACCTTCCAGAGGGGCGTCTTTCAAGGGGATAGTATGAGCCCTTTGCTTTTTTGCATCACACTTTTGCCTCTATCTCTTGCACTACGAAATTCTCCTGGATACTTCTGTGGCGACACTAATCAGCGTGAGCATAAGGTCACTCATGTATTCTATATGGATGACCTGAAGATCTATGCCGCTGGTAAAAGCAGACTTCAAACTGCTTTAAATATCGTCAAGAACTACACAGGAGAGATTGGGATGGACTTTGGTTTGGACAAGTGTGCCAAAATTCATTTGAAGAAAGGAAAGATTACTGGCGTTCCCAAGGACCCTGAGCTTGTGGATATAAGTGTTATTAGACATCTTAACACTGGAGAGACCTATACATACCTGGGCGTGCCTCAAAGCCGCATTCAGGACGTAACATCAGTGAAGGAGTCTCTCCGAAGCAGATACAAGCATCTTCTTCGACAGATTTGGTCTTCCAATCTGTCGGCGTTGAACAAGGTATCTGCGACTAACATGCTTGCCGTCCCGGTTCTACTCTACTCGTTTGGGGTGGTTCAATGGACGAAGAACGAGCTTAAGGCCCTTGATGTCACCACGCGTAAGATCATGCATATGCATAAAAGCTTGCATATCAATTCGTCAGTTCCGCGATTATACATTTCACGCCAGCAAGGCGGACGCGGACTTCTGAATCTCCAGTGTCTTCATAACCGAATTGTTTTGAGTACAGCTTACATCGTTGCGAATGGCAGAGATTCTCTCCTAAAGATGGTCAGAAACCACGAGATGATTGGCGAAGGGGCGTTCCTTTACAAAGCCGCGGAGCAAGCTGCCGAGACCCTTGGCCTGAATTTTAACATCAGAAGTGAGGAAAGTGCATTACTCCATCTAGATGCTTCACGTCTAAAAGCCGAAGTAAAGAAAGCAGAGGTTGGAAAATTTCACCAAGAGCTACTCGACAAGCAAATGCACGGAAACTTTCACAGAAATGTAGAAAAACAGTCCTTGTCGAAGGAGCAAACTTTTGCTTTCCTCAAATCATCAGGGCTCAATTCAGGTACAGAGGGCTTTATTTTCGCATGCCAGGACGGTGTAATCTCCACCTTAGCATACCGCGCCCGCATTTTATGTCAAGAAGTTCCCAGTGATAGGTGCAGAGCGTGTCATGCACACGCTGAGTACCTAGAACATATACTATCGGGGTGTCCGACCCACGCAGGAACAACGTATATCTATAGACATAATGCGGCCCTAAGAGTACTTTATTACCACCTTTGTCGCTCTTACGGTGTTGGTCGCGACCCTGCCCTGCCGAACGCTCCAAGGGATATAGAGTCAATTGTCCGAAACGAGAAGTGCCAGATTTTCTGGAACTACGATTTTCGGGCAGCAGTCTCCGTTGCGCACTCGAGGCCTGACATTGTTCTCCAAGACTTCGAGAAACGAACTATATTCGTGATCGAATTCTCGGCTCCATCCGAATACAACATCACTGCAAAGGAGAAAGAAAAAGAGGAGAGATATCAAGACCTTAAAAGAGAGCTGCTTCGACTGTACCCAAAATATTCGGTACGAGTGATTGTTCTTGTGACAGGTGCTCTCGGAGGTGTGAAATTATCGCTGGTTCGTAACCTTAAAGCCATACCCGCGTGCCAAAAATATGCCAAGGCTCTTGCGAGATGGATGCAGAAAGCTGTCATCCTTGGGTCGCTTCGTGTCCTCAAGACACACGAGGGTTTCGCCGGCCTGTCGTTGTGATTTCATCGTGCCCTGTGACCACCCATCTCACGGATGTGAGACGTGGCCATAGGTGTATTTTACCGCGGTTCTACTGGGGGCCATTGACATTTTTTCAAGATGGCAGTTGCTCTTAGTGGTACCCTGCGGTGGTTGTTTAACTTTTTTTTAATTATATATATATCTATATTTTGGAATTAGGTCAATATAGAAGTTTAATAATAGAACACGACTGTGTAACCTTTTCAACTCTGTTGAAAATATAAAAATTTTTAGATATTGTGAGACTTTAAAATAGGCTATGTCACCTCCACCACATATATGTTTACACAAATTATTCCTTGAAAATGGAAAAACAAGTATCATTTACACACTTACTTTATTCCCGCTGAAAAAAGTAAAAGTTAGGTCAGCAGATTTTCAAAACAAAACTAATCATAAAAATGTCCTTATAGTAGGATATGAAAGATGTGATTTTCTCAAATTTTTCGAAAAATTTGCAGGGTGCTGAACTAACCCAAAAATTTTTCTGATTACAAAAAAAATGCCAAACAGGCATGATTTCAACCCAAAAAATCTGAAAAAAATATATGTTGCATGCGACAATAAAATAAAGTTCAGGTATTTTTGCATTTTCACGAAAAATTATTTCATGGTTGTTAATGACCCTTGAGTATATTTTAAAATGATTATCTAAAATGCAGCAGAGTTTTTTTTTACCAATTTACAATGTAGTGAGAAATGAAAGGTGTGATTTTCTCAATTGGGAAAATTTTTAGGGGGGTGAGCTACTCGAAAATCATTGTTGATTACACAATAATTACCATACAAGAGTAAATTCAGGCAAAAAAATGTCAAAAAAATATGTGTTGCTGGCGATAATGAAATAGAGTTTACGTATTTTTGCATTTTCACAAAAACTTATTTCCCAGGGGGTAACCACCCTCAAGTACATTTTTTTATTATGTTTCTCTAAAATAAAGTTGTTTTTCGAACAAAAACATTTAAAAAATGTTTTGATAGTGAGGTATGAAAGACGTGATTTTCTCAAACCTTCCGAATAATTTTCAAGGCGCTGATCTACCCCCGAATGATTTTTGATTACCTAAAATATCCAGAAGTGCAGTTTATGTATGCATGTTTCATGAAATTAAGGAACTTCCATTAGATAATTTTAAATTATCGGAAGTAGGTTTGATATTGGGAAGCATTTATTTCAAATGTATTTCAAGTGCATGTATATTTTAAATCCATTATATAGTAGAACGGGGCGAGGCAGCCAGTGGGGCGAGGCAGCCAATTTCTTCTTATTCCCACAACGTCAATTGGAATTGCGCGCTTTTGTAATATAAGATTGGTTAGGTAATTCCGCTGTATTTCCCGGAAGTTGAGTGTCGTGACAGTCGCAATTTGTAAAAAGCAGCGTCATTTGTGAAAAACTACAAGCAAAAAGAACATTTTCATGATTTACGTTTGCTTATCCTCCATGTATAGGTTGTGCAAGAAAAGTTATGTGTTTTCCGCAGTAGAATATTGTGATTAATACGACGAAATTATGATTATTTTTTTAAATATTCAAAATACTTTTTTGTGTTAAATTTTTGTGCAAAAAAAACATGTCGGGCGCGGAGCCAACAAACGCTCCATTAAATGTCAGAAAAGACATCAAACTTTTATTTTTATTTTTATACATCATCTTGGACCTAATGAAGAACTTATACATTAATATATGTCTATATATTGAAACTCTGTGTGCCGCCTAATGACTGCTGAAATGGTTGGCTGCCTCGCCCCACGTTTTTACAGTTGAGCAAAAACGTAGCGTCTCTGGAAAACGGTTGTAAAAACTGTAATGGGCAAGCTACGTGAACTTCGTTTAATTACCGCGGGCAACATATATTTTTCCCGAATTTTGCGACCTGGATTAACTACTGTTTAAAAATTTGTGTGCAGTAAAAAGTAATTTTAAGGTATTTCACCCCCCAAAAAATTTTCCGAAAATTTCAGAAAATTACATCTTCTATGTCATGTTGACATTCATATAATTGGTTTCGTTTCAAAAATCTTTCCTATTTCAGAGGGACATAATAAAATATGCTTAGGGTTAGTCACCCATAGAAAATAATTTTTCGTGAAAATGCAAAAATACGTAAACTTTATTTTCTTGTCGCATTCAACGCATATTTCGTCCAGATTTTCAGGCTGAAATCATGCATGTTTGGCAATTTTTTGTGTAATCAAGAAAAATGTTGTGGTAGTTCAACCAATCAATATTAGATTTGTTAGAAAATTATTTGTTGCTATGATTGTGAATTGAAAACAGTCTATCCCACGAAACAGTGCAACAGCCAAAAAAATTTGTTTTTGCTTCGAGAAGTTAAAAGTGATTTATGAATTTTTGTTGTCAATATATAATAAAATTGTTGAAAAAACTGTTCAAGTAAAAATTAAACAGGATTTAAAAAAATAACGAAGATATTCGCGATAAAAGGAATTTTTGGAACTTTTGAACAAAAGGAATTTTAGGAACCGTCTATTAGTGCATACAGAAGAGTTAGTTGCGACTCGGTAATACGTCTTCATGTACAAATTACCAATTTTGAAAAGCCTCTTCTGTGAAAGTAAAAGGCTCGATTCCGTACTCTGCAAACATTAATAATAATAATTTAACTTATCTTATTTTTGTAGAATCGCCATCAGTTCCGCATATACGTCGCAAGCGAATGGATCCGCCTCGAGAAGAACCCAGATTGACTGAGCCAAACCATCCATGGGCAGTTCTTGCACTAGGTGTATATCAGAATCTACGAGAAAATCGGATAGATTATCCCACCACAGTCCACATTTTCGAACCTCGTGCTTCGCCCACTACTACAACTGGCTATGTTGCTTATGCAATACATCCTTTTTTGGTCCTAGCGCATTCTGAAACTTTTGAAAGATTGAACAACCACAACCTTGTCAATTTTAGAGTTAAATCCTATTTGATTCCAAATAATCCCGCATGGTCCGTTACAAGCCGTATAAGACGTGCTGAGAGAAATCCAGCGCACAGATATGTTTTGGTTGAAGTTCGAAATCCCATCCTGTTAATAGATGCTGAACCAAACATTCTTGCGGGAATAACCAGTTCAGCTAGGGTATGGGTCATTGGTGAGGTACGTAGGATTATTGGGGAGAGGTTAGATTACTTAGTTCAGTAAAGCTCTTATGCATACTTTGTTACGAGATGTAACGGCCTATTGTTATTACTTTTACGACCTGGGAAAACCTTGCCGAAGAACTCGTTATCAAATCCTGTGCTCAAGGTCAGCAACCAGAACAAGGGTAATTACCGAATACGGTTTGACGAAGAAACTCCTCGGCAGCCGATCAATAAATCCTAGACGAATTCTCAAATTCATTACCGAATCCTCTGGTTGGGGTGGACGACAAGAGCAATTACCGGATACATTTTGACGGACCCATTTGGAAAAGCAGCATCGAAAATTATATACGAGTCATATATAAGCAATAGAAAACTCCAGGGCTCGGTTAGTTTTTACCTCAGTCTTCTATACGACGGTCACATTGTACGCTTGTCGTAAAACATCCTTTCCGTAAATTCCAACGATTGGAAACAAAAGTTGTATTGTGTTATTTTTGAAAGAGTGTAACTTAAAAATATCGAAACAGTGTGTGACGAGTTTATTAATTTGGGATTATTGTGTTTGTACGTAACCAATTCCTGAGAGGATTCCTCTGAGCTTAAAATCAACTTGAGAATGTGAGGAATGATTCTGGTAAAAATCACAAAGCTATTGTATCTCAAAAAATCTCTGGTATAATTTATGTTTTCACTTGTTTCTTGCAACTTATTTCTACTTTAACAAAATTTAATAAATAATTGTATAATCGTAATATCGTCAAAGAATTATCATTGGCATCCTCATCCCACTAGAATAAATTATTCTGACAAACGAGGAATTAGGAAAAAGAAAGGAAATTAATTGACTAAAAAATGAGTAACGAATAATATTTATCTCTCGCTTAATTACTTAGGACATAACAATTTCATAACCTTTTTTGTTTATCGGTGTATAGTTGATGTGTCAAATGAACATACATTTCCAACCGATTTGATTGCTATTTCTCCCCTTACGGGTAGAATGCAGAAAGCTTTTATTAAAGGCTTTTCACTAAAAATTGTTTTCTAGGGGAAACAACCCTTAAGTATATTTCAATATGTTTTTCTAGAATAAAGCTGCCTTGCAAAACAAAACCAATTAGATGAATTTTCGTACAATGGGAGATCCAAAGTATGACATTTCAAATATTTCAAAAATTTTTCAGGGTTCTGAATGCAATACTGATCATTAACTTTTAGTCTCTAAAATAAACATAGGGCGGGGATGGAGAACAAAGAGAACCGGAAGTGCGAATAAAGTTTCAAAAAAGGTTAAACGAACGCATAGATATGGCAACGTGGGAAGCGCTTATAAGCAATAAAAAGATAGAGGGCGCGTGGACTTTATTGCGGAATACCGTTGTTAAAACTGCGATTAAAGTGTGTGGTAAGGTGGTTGTAGGAAGAAAATCTGGCGATGCGTGGTAAAATGATGAAATTGAGGCAGCCCAAAAAGAAAAGAAAGAAAAGCACAAACAAACGCTGAACATCGCAGGCTTTAGCGACGAGGAGAGAAATAGGCTCAAAAATGATTACAGGCACAAAAAGAGGAAAGTTAAACGACTAGTCAAGGAGAGTAAAGATAAAATCAGAATAGAAGAAAATACAAAACGGCTTTCAAGGAATTATAAAACTATCATTTAAATTGTTGAAGGAAGGTAAAAGTACAGAGTTTGCTAGCATGAGAAACATCAAAGGTGAGATGCTATATGATATAGAACTATTAGGAGGTGAATATATAGGACAACAGAACTGCGACATAGAACATAATGCATTAAAAAAACCAATTGGAAAAGTCGATCTCACTGAGGCTGAGGCAAGGTTCAATAAAAGTACTTGGGATTATTCTTGGGGGTAATCAAATCTGACTGTAAGGATTAAGATATAAGCTAGAGACTCAAAAAATTTCTGAGTGTTTATTTCTAATTTGAAAATTTTCTGTTTATCTTAGTTAACGGCATTTGAGGCAAGCTATGCTAAATGCACTAGGGGTTGTTTTTTAAATGGTTAAATATTACTGTAAGAATAAGGATATACACTAGAGTCTTGGGAAGGTGTTTGGATCCCTTATTTTGAATTTGAAATCTTTTCGGCTATTTCAGTTAAAGACATCTGCGGTGGGGTTAGTTAAATGTACTATGTGTTGTTTTTTAATGTGGTTAAAAATTACAGTGGTGATGAGAATATAAAAAGCGTTATTTCTATTTTTCGTTCAGAAAAAGTGACAGTAGCGGTAACGGGTTTCAAATTTTAATGAAGTAACAATAAGCATAACGCGTCACTTTTGACAGGTAACCTTTTGAACACTGGACGATATCCTGTTTTTACGAAATTCTAGATAATTTGAAGATAATTCTGAAGAATTCCGAAGAACTTATGATCAACTCCATCTTGAAATTCGTCAATAATAAAAAAGCATGTAATAATGAAATTTTTTGTATAAGAACAAAAATACAATAATTAATGATCATATTACCATTTTCTGGAAAAGCGTTCAACGCCTCTTGTCAAATCCAAGATCGTGACAGAACCAGAATTCATAATCGCTATTCATCTGAAATAATTTTTTTTGTAATTATGTGTTTGACTAATTATTATAGAATTAGTGTTACAGTAATTGAATAGCATAAAATCAGAAGTTTATTTTACTATAGTTAGATGCTAAAAATATAGCCTAATTATCTAATGATTTCGGTTAATAATAAATTAGTGAATACTGTTTTGTCGATTTTTTGCGAAATAAGATATATGTGCTGTTGTATACGATAAACTAGACAGCGTATGTAGTAAATGATAATTTCACAGTTTTGAAGACATACCTTGTAAATTTACCAATTTTTAAAAATGGTTTTGCATTGCTGTATTATCTTCCACTGCGTTATGCTTTTATTCATTATTTTCAACATGCAGAATGATTACACTTTGACAGATCCCCTTACTTGACAGAACCCAACCCAAAAAATTTTTTCTCTCAGCTCAAACAATTCGATTAACTTGAGCATTTTCACTCCGCCCTACTATCGAATTATAATCAATATTTCAAGTTGCCGAATTACTGTTTTTTTCCCCTAATCTTTAGTGACTCCTTTTTTTATGATTGAATTAATACAATTCGACTATTGACTCGTGTGAAAAAATTGTCATGGCGCTAGCTGGGCCCAAAATAGGAAAAACTTGGCCCCGAATTGGGGATTTAGACAGGAACAAACCACAAATGAAACGCCTAGCCCTGCTAGAATCCCTGCACTCGTTCTCCCCGTCTCCCTCCTGACAATATAATTAGGCGTGTTCCTTGCCAACCCCAGGGTTCACTTTACATACCTCTCTTGCGTTCTATTTACCTCTTCACTTTCCTTCCACCCCCACACTTCTACCCCATACAATAGCACACTCGTCACTAGTGAATCAAACAATTTCATTCTCCTTCCAAAATCATCTGCGAATAACTTCTTTCCCAACCCCCACACCTGCCTCATCGCCACATTTGTCCTCCTCACTCTCTCTTTTATGTGACCATCCACTCCTCCATTCCTCCGAAACACGAAGCTCGGGTACACAAACTCTTTCACCTCCTGCACCTCCTTTCCCTTCCACTTTCACTCCCTTCCCTTATCTCTTCCCCCTCCTTTTCTGGACACCATAACCTTGGACTTTTCCGCATTCAGCTCTAACCCCTTTTGATCCAGGTATCTTCTCAACCTCTTCATCATCTCCTTTAAGGCCTCCTCGCTACTTGCCAGCAACCCTATATCATCTGCATACGCCAGTGATCAAATTCTAACCCCTCCTATCCTGACTCCTCCTACCACCCTGGCCTGCAGCTTACTTTCCATGTCCGCAATTAAAATCGCAAAAAGCGTTGGGCTAAGTGGACACCCTTGCCTTAAACCCCTATCCATCCAGAATCCCTCCGAAATCCCCTGCCCTCCTCTTATCATGTCTTTGGTCTCTTGATACATCTCCCTTACCCTCTCAATTAGGCCTCTCTCCACTCCCCTATCCTCCATCGTCTCCCACAACCTCCCCCTATCCACCAAAGGAAACGTGCCTTTGAGGTCCACAAAGAACGCGTACACTCTCGTCCCCTTCTTCGCTAAATCTCTATCCACCACGTGCTGCAGAACATCTGCCTGCGTCTCCGGCAAGAATCCTTACCCCTCGATATCCTTTCGCGTCCTCTCTGTCACCACCACCGAGTATACTTTGTACGCCGTGTTCATCAGCGTAATTCCTCTACAATTTTCCTGTCTATCTCTATCTCCCTTCCTATACAGTGGCACTATTAACCCATCTCTCCACCCTCCTGGGAATCCCTCACCCTTCCATATTTTCTTCACCACCTCCTTCAGCATCTCCCTAACCCCTTGTGTACTAAACAGCCATGCTTCGTTCTCTAGCCCATCCAGCCCTGCTGCTTTTGAGCTTTTCACATTTCTTATCTGCTTCTCTATCTCCTCATCATTCAACTCCTCCATCTCTGCCTCCCCCGTTCTTCTACTTCCCCCATCCGTCTTCCTTGAATCTGAGCCCTGGAATGATTCTTTTAAAAACTCGCAACACTCCTCTCTCCCTATCTTCTCGCTAACCCCCTCCCTCCGCTTCCTAAACCTATTTATTATCTTCAAGACGTCCCCCTCTGTCTTAACATTTGCTAAGTCCTCTTCCAGATCTTTCTCTTTTTCCTGCTCTTTCTTCATACACATCAATCTAAACCCCTTCCTCATTTCTACGTACTCCGCCCTTCTCGCATTACCCTCTTTCCACTTCTTGTACTTCCTCTTCACCTTCCTCTCCATCTTTTTACATTCCCTATCCCACCACGGCTTCACCATTCCTTTCTTTTTCTTTCTAAATACCTTCTTTTGAACACAACCTTTCACCTTGTCTTTCAGATCCTCCCATATCTCTTCCACCGACTCCCCTTTGAAGCTTACCTTTCCTAGCTGCTCCTGATACTTTTCTATCGCCTCCTTCGTCCAGGTCACCCTCTCCCCTATCGAGACTTTTTCCCTGCCTTGCCTTCCGCCACCCTAACCTCTTATCCGCAGACTCAATGGCTGATGGTCTGATTCCACCCTCCCTTCTACTGCGAATTTTTCCGTCTCCTCCCGTCCTTGCACATTCATGACCACATAATCTATCACCGATACCCCCACCTTACTTACATATGTGTATTCTTCCTGTTCGTCCCCAGTTGCCATACCATTCGCCGCCGCCCAGCCTCTATCCTCCATCCAGTCCCTTAGAATCTCCATCTCCTTATTTATTACCTTATCCTTCGATTTCCTTTCGAAGCTCTCCCCTTCCCTGTGAAGTCCTCCTTCGCTCCCCATCCTCGCATTAAAGTCCCACCCAGTACCACCGTACCCTCTTCTCTTTCGCCCAGCAGGTCTTCCACCCTTTCTTTAATTCTTTCCATCCCATCCTTATTGTACACTGTCACAAACTTACATTTTATCCTTCCTATTTTTATTTCCCTTATTTGCACTCCCTCCCCCTCTTCCTCTCCATGAACTTTTTCCTCTAATCCATCTCTAACCTCGGTTATAATTCCTGCACTGGCCATTCCTTTCTTCTTCACACTGACCGCCTCCTGAAGTCTCCACCTTTACCCCCTTGGCAGCTTTGGCTCTATTCTATCCCATTCCCTTCTTTTTCCCACGTCTCTACCAGTCCAACAGCATCAAATTCCTGGATATACCGCCAGAACAGCTCGTCCTTCTTCTTTACCCCTGCTACGTTCCAATACTGCACCTTCACTACCCCTCTACCCTGCCTTACCCCCACCTCCCTACTTCCTACGAATCAAATCTCCCTGCACTTTCTTCAACACCTCTTTCTCCTCATCCCACACCCACATCTTCCCGTCTACTCTTATTTTCCGATATCCTACCTTCGCCGATCTCCCTTCTCTCCTCTCCCTCCTAGCCCTGTCATACAGCATTCTCTGTTCATCCCTTTCCTTTCTCGTCAAATCGTGATTTATGAAAACTCCCTCATCCTGTATCCTATTCTTATTCCGCATTATCCCCAACTTTTCTTCCCAGCTCTCCAGCTCCACAGCCGCCACTTCCTTTTCTTTCCTCGCCACGCCCTCCTTTTCTTCTCCATTCTTTAGCTTCAACCCTCTTATCACAATATTATTTCTCCTGTCTGCCTTCTCTTTTCTCTCCATTCTCAACTCCATTGCCCTTATCCTTTCCCTATCCGCCCTCTGCTCCTTTTCATTCCTACGCTCTCCTGCTTTATCTTCTATCATATTCTCTACCCACTCCCAAATACCTTTAATCTCACTTCCCCCACCTCCGTCACCTACTTCCATTTCCGTCCTCCCCTCTTCAAGAGATCCTCCCCGTCACTTTTGCTCGACTCTCTCTCCCTTACCTTCTCGCTTCCTTCGTTCCGCCTTCTCCCTCTCCTCGACGCGCTACTCGACCTGGAGTCACGCGTTGTTTTCCGTCGTGGCACGCGGAAAATTTCCTCCCCGTCAACTTCACTAGCAGCACTGACAGCACTCTCATTGCTTACCTCCCGCTCTGCCGCCGGTAACTGGGACCTCTTCATGCAATACCCACCGCGGCCGACAGATGTCTCTGCAGATTCGCCGCCAAATTTTCCCTTTATTTCCCTTGTTTTTTTTTCCTTTTCTATCACTCACGGCTCCTGCTGACACCCCTTTCTTTCCCTTAACATCCCCTAACTATGCTACAACCACTCTTGACCCCTCAAAGGCCGAAGACTCCCGACCGCAAACTCCTCCGACTCCTTGCCAACCTAACCTCACTTTCTCTATCTACCTGAATCCCACCTAACTCCCTCGCCAAAAACCACTTTTTAGCTCCCCAATCCACCCCACACACCTCTACTCACCTCCTCGGCTTCCACCTTCACACTCCACTCACACCTTCCACACAAATTCAGTAAAATCCTCTCACCACCTGTTACCAAACACGTTCTCACTTCCGCTACCAACAAGCAAGTCCTCTTCAAGTTAAACTATAACAATATATTATCATTAATCACTGTGACAATAATTTTGTTACCAAGAATACAAGAGCATTTTATTTACTTACTTTCGTTTTCGTTCTGGAATCTTCGAATGTTGGAAAATGCTCGATGTCTCCGAACTATAATAATTGATAAAAACGAAATCACAAAAACACTCGCCATCTACTTGTGTTCATCTACTTGTGTTCAAGAGGTTAAATATGGAGCCCAACTGAAAACAGATGCACAGCCAAGTTCATGGCCCTGCAATCAAGAGCAGTGAAACAGAGTTGGTTTCAACTAGATTCAAGATATTAACCCTGTTGTAGCCATGACACAATTTTCCAAGTTGCGGCCAAACTTCTGAATGGCCAAACATTTGGCAATTTCCACATATTAATAAAATTTGAATAATTAGTATTTAGATATCGTGTTTGCAATTTAAATATCTCACTAGACACATATACCTGCAATTCTAGTATGTGTATTTTGTGTATTCATAGATTTTTTGTCAGGTTTATGACACTTGATAGTATTTATTAGCACTATTTCAATACCGAGATTGGGAAGAATCAATTTTTTACATTTATGACCATTGTGCAAGTTTGTATAAGGTTGCGTTTCATTTTGAAATGGTTTGTTGTTTTAGATCAGACCTAATGTACATGTGTAATAGCTATAACAAGAAGTGTAATGTCACGTCCAAAGCGCGTGGATGCTTGTCAAGTGATTATACTTCATGGTAAGCTTGAACAATCATTGAATTTCATAGCTTATATAACAAGGTTTCCTTATAAAAGTCGAATTATACTTACCTTCGCCAACAGTTCTATTCTGTGATCACGTATTTTTTCAAGATGCAGATACCACCTTATTTAAGTCTCCTAATACTTTGTGTAATTTCATTGCAAGAATATGTGGCTTCGTTTGATGGGGATATTGGTAAGTGAAATAATATAATCTTAAAAGAAATAATTTGATAAGGCTTTTATTCAAAGAGCAATTCTAAAATTAAATGAAAAAAAATCTTGACATTCTATCAACGACGCCTTGTGTACATGACATTAAAACTATAGCATGATATCTTACTTTTTCCGCCAAAATGAATTAGAGACATTAAAAGTTAGTTTACCGCAACCTCTCTTCACGCATTTTTAATCTTATTCTATAATTATTTTCCAAAATATATATTTATATAGATACAATTTACTAAATAGAATATGCACAAGAAACATTTTTAGAACCATAAGGTGCCATGATCTTACGCCACGTTGCGTTGCTACATTACAGTAATGCAAATCAAAAGTATCATAATTTTTCATAAAACTGTTGCAAAAACTATAACACAAGATAAAACTCTATAATAGAGATTGAGCTTCTTGCTTCTTGGACCCGAACCGATATTTTCGGGTATGGATCCAGCTATTAGCATTAGCAGACCCGAACCGAGAATTTTGAAATTCTGTGCAATTTTTAGTTGTAAGATTTTTCTTAGATATAAGGTTTTTCAAACCTTATATTCATTCATTCAAATTTCGAAAAAATCGAAGAACAGAATAAAAGTAGTAGAACTTGATAGTAGATCTTGTAGAACTATCCGCATATAATAATTTTACGATTGGTCTCTTCGTGGTGGAGAATTTTAAATTATTCACAATTAGTGAAAATATATTAATTCATTTAGAGCTGAATATATTAATTAGAACAAAATTAAAGAAATTGACCTCAATTGATTCATTTGAATTTTGACTTCACAATAAATATGAAAAAAAAAAATTTCTGTGAAAGCTATACAAATTTTCAACTGATACTAAAAATCACAGTTTTACGCAATGCACAAGATAAGAAGTCACACATCTTTTTTGGCTCCAGTTTTTGTTGATTCCAATGTCATGCACTTGAACTACTTTTTTATTGTTTCCTCATGATTTACAATTTTTTCAAAATCATTATTGTGAAACATAATAAGAAGTTCCTTTATATTTATTGAAAACGTTAGCAATTAGTAATTTTTTTAATTTCGAAAATTTGTAGCTATCTTCAAATTATAGTATTTTTTTTGTATATAGCATTGATCTAAAACGGTAATAAGATTTTTTGTAGAATGCTTCCGGGCAGTGGGAGGTTCCGATTATAATACTTGAAACTCTTGAGACACATTCTTCAACATTTTTAAACTATCCAATTTTTTTAACTTCCATATTCTTGATTTCTTCAAATTGCGTTTTTACTTTGACCTCATACCGCAGAATCGTTTAAAAAAATTGAGCAATAATTTAAAATTGTCTAACATAGAAGCAAGGTCGGATCGACTTCTTCAAACATTTAGTTATGATAACATACTTTTGAACAAAATAATTACTTTTATACTCTAAAAAATGACTTTTTAAGAAAATACTTGAAGTTTTAACGAAATAATAAAATTTTCAACCAAATATTTGAATTTTTCACCTGAAGAGATGAATTCTTGACAAAAAAGTGTAATAGTTGATATTTCAACCCAATAAGATGCAACCTCATTGAAAAAATTATTTTTAGAACGAAAAGGAAGAATTTTCAACAAATAAAGATTTTTCAGTCACGAAAGAAAAAAAAAGTTTGTCTAAATAATAATAATAATTTTTCTATCCGTTAGTAGAACTTTCTAGCAAGAAGACGATTTTCAACTAAAAATATGAACCTTCAACAAAAAAATAATGTTTTAATAAAGTGGTTCAAACAAAATTTTTAAACAAAATAGTTGAATCCACTAGCAAAGATGATACCTTTTCAACCAAACAGTTGCATTGTTATCCAAGAAAGATAAAATTCCTACTGAAACAGATGAATTTTGAAATAAAAAAGACAAATTTTCAAAAAAGTGGTTGAATTTTCGGCTAGAAAAGATTTCATTTTGACTTTCTAACACTGAAATATGACATTCGGATTCTCCCTGACCACTAATATTGTCAATCCTTTAATATTTTCAGCTTAGGATATTTTATAAATAAAATAAAACAATATTTCAGATACACGTTTAAAATTTTCGAATTTATTAGTTTATTTCAAACAAAAAAATGACTTTTCTACCACAAAGGATGACTTTTCAACAAACTTTTTGAGCTACCTTACAATGAAGAGCTGAAATCCCTTCTTCAGACATTCTTTCCTATCTCGCGTTGTTATACTAAAAGTATTGTTTTTCGCATAGAATTTTGAATGGCCGAAAGAAAAACTCCTACAAGTCTTCTTTTGAACTTTTTACACATCGGCTCTAAATTTGAATTTTTGAATTTTTATAGTATTTTTGAGAAATAAAACAAAAAAGGCCAAGTACTGTCGAAGAATGGTTTATAAAAATTTTGCAGGACTTTCCAAAAAGCTATAATTACAATTAACCTCTAAAATTTTTTTTCTTATCTCACGTGGTTTGGCTCAAGATCAGAATTTTTTATTAGTAGTTTATGTAGAAGGACTTTTTAAGGACTTAAAAGAAAGAACGAGTTCGTTAGTCAGGTATTTTGGATGAAAATTCAAAAACTTAGCTCATTTTTAAAAATTTTGAGAACATTTTTCTTAATGAGACAATTCGATGCACAGCTATTTGTAGTACTCGGAAGCTCTAACAATTCATCAACACAACTCTTTCCGATTAAAAGAAAATTATCACACTTATAGCATTTTCTGTATTAAAACAAAGAGAAAATGAAAATTTTAAGCCAAACAACGCAAGATACAAAAAAGGGAGGATAAGAAAAACATTGCTTTTTATAAGACCTACAAGATTATCATAAAAACTTTTCGTATTTTCTTGAAATGTCGAAAATTCAAATTTTTATCGGATAAAAATCAATGAAAAAATAAGGAGCATGTACTGCAGGTTATACGAGAAAATCTCATGAAATTAAAAAGTTTCATGTTTTGTCAAAAATTAATGAAAAAAATTAACTTTTCTCATTGAGGGTTTTTATTCATAGTAATATTTATAAAAAATGAATCAATAGAACTCACAAACCATACACTATGTTATTATGAGTAAGGTATACGCTTTGCAACAGTTTTAGGCAAAATTACGACATTCAAACAAAAAATTTTTGTTTCTTAAGGATACCTGACCGATCAATATTAATTTTGTGAGGAATTCATTTGTGTCTATCATTGTAAATTGAAAACGGTTTATACTAAAAAAAAAGTGCAAGAGGCAAAACAGTTTTGTTCTTGCTCACAGATGTTAGAAGTCATTCTATAAAATTTTGTTGTCATACAATAAAACTTAATAACCAAAATATTCGTAATCAAGGGAATTTTTGGTCCTTTTGAACAAAAACAATTTCGAGGATCTATTAGTGAATACAGAAGATTTGGATGCAAAATGTACAAATTACCAATTTTGAAAAGCCTCTTCTGGGAAGGTGAAAGGCTCTATATGTTCTAGGATAACAATGCCAGGGGTCGTTTATAGAGTGTCAAGGTGTTTTCCGATACCCTTCGAATAATGATAATAATTTAACTTCTATCATTCTTGTAGAAGCATCAGTTCCTCATATACGTCAAAAGCGAATGGACGTGATTGAAGCAGCTGAACCTCGACCAAATGAGCGAAACCAACTATGGTCAGCTCTTGCATTAGATAATGTATATCAAAATCTACGAATAATACGGCTACATTATCCCATCACAGTGCACATTTTCGAACCTGGCGCTACGCGCACTACTCTTGGTTTTATTGCCTACGCAATACATCCTTATTTGGTCGTAGCGCATTTTGTGACTTTTGAAAAGCTAACCGCCCGCAACCTTGCCGATTTCCAAGTTAAATCCAATGGGTTCCTACATCATCCCGCATGGTTCGTTACAAGCGGTATAAGACAGATTAAAGTAAATCCGGAACACGATTATGTTTTGGTTGAAGTTATAAAACCCATCTTGTTAATAAATGATGAACGAGGCAGTCTTGGAGGACTAACCAGTGCAGCAAGGCTATGGGTCATTCGTGAGGCAAATAAGATCATAAGGCAGAGGTTGAACTGACTTTATTCAGTGAAGCTCTTATGCATGTTTCATCACCTTTTGTGTTCATCGGTGTAGATTTGATAAGCCAAATAAACATACATTTTCAAACGAATGAACTGCACTATTTATTTTCTCTGAAATTATTATTTTTATTTCTTTCCAAGTTTTTTCACAGATTTTAGAAAATTTCGGATTCCAGGGTGAGAGGAAATAGCAATTTTCCTATATTGGGTTATAAATTTCTATGGCTATCTGCCACCACAATTTGAATAGTGAAAATGAAAAAAATACTTGAAAAAGTAATAGATTTAGCGTCATCTATGGATTCCAGATGTGACTTCTTCAAGTTATGATTAGTTGCAAAGTGTTTTACCAAGCTGCCAACGCCATCACAGTGTCTTTTCCCATGGCCGGTTGCTGAAAAGATCCACTTCTTCTTGCAAGATGATTTACTCAATGCGTGATACTGATAGCGATTTTTAAAGTGAGCTGCAGCTCCATCTGTTATTATTGTAATTTTTTCGATTTTCTCAGGATTCGAAGATTCCATTATTTGCACAATATGGTCCATTGCCAATGAAGCGTATGCAGAATAATGCTTCTTACCAACGGAAACTACTGAAAAACTTTTAGTTTCTGCACCTCGATAGCAAACAGCAGCAAATATCGATATCTGATCATTTGTCCAATGATTAGCTTGAATTGCATCTTTTACCATTAACTTCCAATTCTCAGCAAAGTCACACTGTCTTTTTAAATTATTTGAATTACTTTTAGCGCGATCTTTCTCATCTTTGATTTCTTCTCTTTAACTATCTTTCACATATATGTGAACATTCGCTTTTTCTATCCAGGTTGCTAACTCTTTGACAAAACTGTGAATCAAAGTTGTTCTCTTTTCTAAGTCATCTTTGTTCCAGATCGCAAAAACAATATCATCTGAACCAGTTTCCTCTATCAATCCTACATATTGAAGCGTAATACCTTTAGCTTCTGGAGATTTTTTGCAATCTTCAAGCTGACAATCTTCGGTTACAAGACTTCGGTTACAAGACATCACTTTAGGCAAAATTCCGAATATCTTTGACATTCGCTCCATCCCTTCTGGTCAATTTGAACCCATTTTATTCGCAGAGAATAAAATTTTGTCTTCCCAATTCTTACGTTTGGATTTTTTTTCTCAAAGCAGGTGAAATATTTCACTCATACTTCGAATTAAAAATCTCTTTACTTTTTTGATCCTTTCACCATTTTCCTCAATCGAAATTACGTCGTTCTTATTTGGACTTTGTCTGGTACAATCTACATGATCATATAAATAATATTCTAATGCTAATTGCACTTCTACATCACTCACAGGATATTCATTGTATGGGTCAGCATTAATTTATTCCTTTTTTAATCGAAAATTTCCTGGATTGATATATCATATATTTGGGTATTTGAGGACGCGTTAAAAGTAAATCTTGCTTCGTATAATCTCTTGGCACCAGCGTCAGCAGACGGATCTTTTCTTGTGCATTTGTATAGTTTTTCAAAGCTTTTTTAAAATTTCATACCCATTCGTCTCAAGGAGAGCACTTTTCTTTTGGCAATGATACATTATAAAATTTTGAAAGCTAACTGGTCGTCGATTTCTTGAATGCATCTATCAGCTGTTTTCCTTTTTTGGCAAGCATAGTTTTCTCGGGACCTTTCTTTGATACTTAATAGATTTCGACAACGCGAAACGTTTAATTCCCCATCTGAAATTTTATTATTTATTTCCTCAATCTGAAAAATTGGTTCAAATTCCTCATCTTCATACTCTAACTGTCCATTTTCACATACATTTACATCATCCAACATTGGTTCTTCGTCATCAGAAATTGCCTGATTTGAAGACACGCGAAACTTACCAACAATGCGGCAGTAACAATTTTTAAAAACACTGTTGCTTGGAATTATTCTTCTTCCTGGGCAAAATGGTGATAATGAAACAGCTAACTCATGAAACTGTACAAATGGGTCACTAGAATTGCTGTATATCACTTTCTTGTGAACAGTTTCGAAGTCAGGACATTTTTTTCGCTTACTTGAATAAATTTATTTGAAAGCATTGGCCATTTTATCTCAATAAAAGAAATAAAAATAAAAAACTATATCGAACACTGTAATTATTCAACATGATTTTTTTAACTCCAGATATTGCCAGAGATGAAATGACACTAAACAAAATATTCTATCTTTCCAGACTTCCGGTTTTTTCTAGTAGTGCAATTGTTTTTGTATCGACAACATTTTCAATCAACTTTATAGTTATACATCATATTAAAAAAAGGTAATTTAACAAAAATAAGTTTTTTTATAAGAAGTAATAGTTTAGCGAGGACGAAACTCATAGGATATCTTCATAATATTACAACAAATCTAAAATTTTTTTGTTTGAAATCTAAGGTGGCCTCCTACAAAGAAAATTAAATTATATCAATTGGTTCCCAAGATGAAATATTTTTAAGAAAAATTCCGTTAATTTTTACATCATTCACCTGGATATTCATGTAGTCCTAAGTTCATAAAAAAATTGTTTTGAACAAAAACAAAAAATATGTGTCTCATATTTTACACTGGAAAACAATATATTTCAGCCCCAAACAATCGCGTGACATCACCAGGGTCAGACTGCCCAATTTCGTATGTAATATGATTTTAATCAAAAAATCATCTTTTTTAGTAGAAAAATTTATTATTTTGTTCAAAAATGAACGATTTTGAGAGAAAATCCTTTAATTTGGTTAAAAATTCAACTTTTTTGTAGAAAATTAGTTTTTTTGTTTGAATCAAACTATTTTTGATCTGTAATAAAAAAATTTTGGTTTAAATATATGAAGTATTACACGTTTAGTTGAGGATTCATCTTTTTCGTAAAAAATAATTTTTTTGATTGAAAATCCAACTATGATATTTTTAGTTGAAAATTGGTATTTTTTAGTTGAAATTCCGTCTATTACATTTTTAATTAATCATTTATTTTTCTGGATTAACATTTCATCATTTGGTTGAAAATCAACTTTTTTGTTGAATATTAACCTTTTGACCTGAACACTTCAACAATCTGGTTGATTTTTTTTCAATCTGGACTGCAAATTTAACTATTCTGTTAAACAAATTTTTTTTGGTTGAATGTAACTATTTTTGATTTAAAATATGTAGAGATATTTCTTGGCTGAAATATCAAATATTAAATTTTTTATTAAGAAGTCATATTTTTTCGTTCAAAATTATCTTTTCAATCTAAATAAATTCATGTATTTTGTTGAAAGTTTTTTTTTGTATGAGATTATCTTCATGGTTCGAAATTCATGTTTCCGTTTCAAATGTACCTATTTTGTTGTGAATTCGTCTTTTTTGGTTGAGTTTAACTGTACCTGATTCATAATGAAGATATTTTATGGTTGAAGTTTGAACTATTAACTTTTTCATTGAGAATTCCTTATTTTTGGTTGGTAGTGGAACTATTCTGTTAAAAATGTCTTCATTTTGTGTTGAACATTTATCATTTCAGTTGAAAATTCATCTCTTTCGTTGAAAAAAAACTATTTTGTTGATATATTTTTTTGTTGAACGTTCATTTTTTTTAAATTAAAATTTAAACATTTAATTTTTGTTTTAAAATTTACATTGTTTAGCAGAGGATTGAACTATTTGATTGGATATTTCTTTATTTCATTTGAAAATGCATGTTTCTTGTATAGTGAAGCTTTTTTTCGACATAATTCAAAGTTGATGAAAAATATAAAAGATTCCTTGGTTCGAGACGAATCGACTGACCTACAATTATAATACATTTTATTAAAGAGTAGGGAAGTTATGGTAATTTATATAATTTCAAAATCGATTTTTATAGTAAATTTAGCACAAAACATTAATTTTTAACGAATAGTGATCAATTCTGAACAAAAAGCTATTGAAATTTTCAGTAAAGAAATGAATTTTCAAGCAAAAAAAAAAAAAAAGATTTTTCAACAAAATAGATGAATTCTTAACCAAATAGTTGAATTATGAGCTGGAAAGATGAATTTTCTACCCAGAATGGAATAGATAAATTTTTAATGTTTATTTTGCAATCAAAAATATGAATTTGCAACTAAAAATATGGATTTCCAGGCAATAAGAATAATTTTCTACGAAAAAGTCCAATTTCTAACCATATATATGAATTTTCAACGAAATAGTTAGATTTTTTACTGAATAAAGGTTTTAAACCAAAATGGAATAGTTACTTTCTCAGTTATAAACACTCATTCTTCAAATAAAGAGAAATTTCGGGAAAAATTAAAAATATTCAACCAAAAAAATTAATTTCCAAATAGTATGATAAATATTCAACGACAAAAAGAAACTTTTCACCAAAAAACTGAATTTTTAATTAAAAGGATAAAATTTCAACTTTCCAAATTAATTTTATACTCAAAAAGACGAATTTTCAATGAAATACATGAATTTTCAACAGGAATAGATAAATTTTTAAGAAAAAAAAACGATTGTTCCAAACAAAATACTGAAATTTTCAACCAATTTTCCAAATTAAAAGATAATTGATTTCAGCCCATGTGGACGAAAAACATTAACATCATATGTTAAAAAAAACAAGATTTTTCAACGAACACTTGCATTTTTTACTGAGAATGATAAATTCGATGCTGCTCGGTGGGTTCCTGTCACCACTACGCAGCGCGTCCTCGGGTTGCGGATAGAGGAACGGCCCGTTAGGCTGAACAGCCCCTCAGGTTAGCTGCGAATACAAGAATAAGCAGCCGCGGACAGCCGATAGGTACCAGTCGTGGGTGTGGTGAGCCCAGCCTAAGATGTTGGCCTAGCACTGCCTAGCACTGGTAGAAAACACGATGACCATGGCTTGGGATGACCCACACATTCACGTTCATACGCAATGGGTGGGCCCTGGCAGGCCGAGGTACAGCGTGTATCCACCTAGAAACACAACCCGAACCAAAACTAAAAATCTTGTAAGGGAAAAATCCTGCTGCCCATTGGACACCGCAGCGATGACACTGCCCGCAAGGGATGTGTGGAATGATTCGCCTGTATAGGGCCAAAGGGGTATTCATGCCAGTAGGCGCGCTGCCTTGCAGGGGGACGTTAGGCTATGAGGATGAAACTGTAATGTGTCTGACGACAAGTTGACATGGTCCTTGTCAGAGTCGGAAAGCTCCCATACTTAGACCTAGGGAGGTATGGGGGTTAACACTCCTGGGACAGTGGACTCACCTACGATCGGAATAGGTTCCTAACGTGCGGATTATCTTGAAACTACCATGGCTGACTTGCAAAAACAAAAAACTACTGTTAAAGATCTAAGGGTGGGAACTCTAAACGCGCGTAGTCTCAATACTGGCGGATTTAGCGAACTCATTGGGATAGCAAATAAATACAAAACTGACTTAATAGCACTTCAATAAACCTGCTGGCCCGGCGATTTCGCGTCAATTTCTAAGGATAACTATACTTTCCACTGTGGGGGAGCTAAGGGGCACACACTGGGGACCGGTTTTCTTATTAATAAACGAATCTCGCAAGCGGTTATCGACATGCAATTCATTAACGATCGGTTATCATACATTGTACTGAAGGGTATTTTCAACAAACAGGTAATAATCAATGTGCACTGCCCCACCGAGGACAAAGACGAAGACACTAAAGATCTCTTTTACGAAACAATCGAGGAGGTTTTTGACAAGTTCTCAACTTTTGACGCAAAAATAGTATTGGGAGATTTCAACGCGAAAATTGGAAAAGAACCGATGTATAGGCCTACAATAGGATCAGAAAGTTTGCATGACGTCAGTAACGACAATGGAACTAGAGTAATAAGCTTTGCAGCTTCAAAGAACCTCGTTGGCAAAAGCACATATTTCAAGTATAAAAATATACATAAGGCCACCTGGAGATCACCAGATGGTAACACTCACAATCAGATTGATCACGTTCTAATTGACAGAAGACGTCATACAAACATTCTCGATATAAGATCGTATAGGGGAGCGGATTTAAATTCAGACCATTTTCTCGTGATAGTAAAAATAAGATCTAGGCTAGCGATAACTAAAAAAACAAGCCGCACAGAGCCAACAGTTCGTTTCAATATAAATAAGTTCAAAACAGCGACAGAAACATTAAATTATCAAGTTGAGATTTCTAACAGTTTTGACGCTCTCCAAGAACAGAGAGACGATAACAATAATTGCGAGGAGGATCCGGAAACCCTGTGGAGCAATATAAAAAAGACGGTGAAGACAGCCGCGAAAATTACGATAGGTTTAAAGAAAGTAACAAAAAGCAAACCATAGTTTGACGAAGAGTGCAAACTCGGGTCTGAAAAACGTTGGAAGGCCAGACTAAGTAGTTTACAAAATAAGTGCGATCAAACACATAAGAAGTGTCTCGAGATTAGTAAAAGTACAAATAGGCTCTATAGATCCAAGAAAAGGGAGTGGGAAAAGAATAAAATACTAGCAACAGAAACGCATAATAAACAGAATAACCCGCGCGAGATGCACAGGGGAATCAATTTTATAAGGAAAGGCTTTCAAAGTAGAACGGAAGTAATGAGGGACGAAAATGGCAATCTAGTAGCCGATGCGACAGAGAGACTGAATTTATGGAAATACTATTTCGATAAACTATTAAATGTACGCGAAGCCCCCGTTGAAGGTAATCTCGGCGAAATCCACACTGCTGATCCATTAATTGATGATACTGCTAATATAGAAATAGAAATGTCTATAAAGAAGTTGGAAAATAACAAAGCCGCGGGCATCGGCGACCTACCGTCAGAGCTGATAAAAAATGGAGGCCCTTGCCTCACAAGACAAATTATTAAATTAATACGCACAGTTTGGAAAACAGAGCGTATGCCGGAAGAATGGAATACCTCTATCGTTATTCCCGTCTTTAAAAAAGGCGATAAAACTGACTGTAACAATTACCGGGGAATTTCACTTGTACCTTCGTGCTACAAGATCCTGTCCAATGTAATCCTAAGTAGACTGACTCCTTTTGCCTAGGAAATCATTGGGGATTACCAGTGTGGATTCCGCCGAAAGCGATCTACAAGCGATCAAATGTTCACAATTAGGCAACTGCTAGAAAAAAATGGGAATTTAAAGAAGTAGTGCATCAGCTATTTATCGATTTCAAAAAAGCTTACGACTCTATTATACGCGCACAAATGTACTGGATCCTAGTGTTCTTGGGTGTACCAAAAAAATTGGTTAGACTTATCGAAAATTGTTTAAGCGGTAGTAGGGGTAGAATACGCGTAAACGGTAGTTTATCTGAAGAGTTTTCGATCCGCGATGGTCTGAAACAGGGCGATGCACTTTCGTGCGTCCTTTTTAACTTAGTTTTAGAATACGTGGTTAGGCAAGTGCAGGCGAATCCGGCCGGTGCTACCCTCAATGGGATAGTACAAGTTCTTGGATATGCGGATGATCTCGACATACTAGGGGATGATAAAGAAACGGTAGCTAAAAATGCAGAAATCTTGATCACAAAAGCCAAAGATATTGGCTTGGAAGTTAGCGAATCGAAGACAAAATATATGACCGTCCTCAGATCTGAACAAAGTAATCAAGACGGGGATCTTATGGCCGGAAATATGAAATTCGAAAGGGTTAGCGAGTTTAAATACCTCGGGTCTATTATAACTAACGAAAATAAGACTAAAGCGGAAATCAGCGCGCGACTGCACGCTGGCAATGGGTGTTATTATGCAGCAAACACGCTATTGAAATCGCGATTGCTATCTAGAAACATCAAAGTAAGAATCTACAAAACAATAATAATGCCGGTCGTCATGTACGGGTGCGAAACGTGGGCGCTGACGAAAGGAGAGGAGAATAGGTTTAGAGTTTTTGAGAATAAGGTACTTAGAAAAATCTATGGTCCAAAAAGGGACGAAGAGACCGGCGAATGGAGAAAACTGCATAATGATGAGCTGCATGCTCTCTACGGGTCAGCAAATATTAATAGAGTAATGAAAGCGCGTAAACTAAGATGGGCGGGGCATGTAGAAAGAATGGGAAATGAAAGAACAGTGGCGCAAGTTTTAAGAGGGAGACCGATTGGTAAGAGACCCTTAGGCAGACCGAGAAACAGATGGGAGAAAAATGTAAGGGATGATTTAAAAGAACTAGGACATGATTACTTAAACTGGATGGAGGATGCACAGGATAGAGATTTGTGGCGGTCTCGGGTTAGTGAGGCAATGAACTTTCGAGTTCGAACTGCTAATCTATAACAATAATAATAATGATAAATTCGAATTAAAAAATGAAATATATACATTTTCCGTTAGAAAATTAACTTTCAGCAAAAAAGCAATTCTTCAAGAAAAAGTTAAATTTTTGACCAAAGAAATGAATTTTCGTCTGGCTTGAAAATTGTTCTTGGATGAAAATTAAATTATTCTTTTAAAAATTAAATTATTTTAGTGTGGGAAATTAAACTGTTGGGGCGAAAATTAACTTCATGGGTTCAAAATTTAAGATTTTAGATGGAATCTTTTTTTAAATATTAACACTTGATTAATCTTTCTTGGTTCGAAATTATATTTATGTGTTGAAAATTCATTTTTTCAATACACAATTTATCACGTTAGTTAACAAATCATTCCTTTTGTTAAAAATTTATATATTTCGTTAGAAATTGTTTTTTTGTTTGTTGAATTTTCACCTTTTTTGTGAAAAATTCCATTTACCTACTTTGTTGTTCATTTTTTGCTGTTAAAAATTCATCGGTGTAGATGAAGATTTATTTATTTGGTTTAAAATTTATCTATGTTGTATAACATTTATTTATTCCAGTAAGAAATTAATTCTGTTAAGTGAAAGTTTAATTTTTCCATTTTTCGTGAAAATTTATTTCTTTTGATGGAGAAATAAATTTTTTTAACTGAAAACGCAGCTATTCCATTTTTGGTTGAAAATTGGTCCTTTTCAGTTAAAAATTCAACATTTTGGTTTTGAAATTTCAAGAATTTTAAATTCCTGGAATTAATATTTTAGTTAATTTTATTATCGATCGGGAATATCTACTTTTTTTTCTAGAACTCTTTTTTTTTGAGAAATTTCTGTTTCGGTATTTTCCACATTCGATATTTTGGAAATCTGGAATTTTGAATGTTGTATTTTTTGGCGATTTTGAAACTACTGAACACTTTTTATTCCCCATAAAAATTTCTTTCTTTTATTATTTTTAAGTAGCAAAATCTGTACAATTAAAAAATTTGCCATAATTTTTTAATCAATATGAATTTTAAAAAAATTTTAAATCAAACAAATTAAATTTTTTTGTCTAAAAAAACATGATTAAAAAAATGTCAAGAGACTTGTTTTGATAGCTTTTTGAGAAGAATATCTTAGTTCTTTTCACTTCATTATTATCTTGCCTAGATTTTGTGGAAAAATTCAAATTTTTATTTTTCACAAAAAGAAATTAATTTTTTTTCAATAAGTATTTATTATTCCCTGGCAGATCTAAGCAATTTTAAATTGTCAGAAATTTTCTAATTTCGTTAATTTTATGTTTCGAATATTTTTATTCGGAAATTTTACAGTACCGGGAAATTCTATATATTCATTCCTAACACCTAAAAATGCCCCCCCCCCCCAAAAAAAAGGTTCGAAACATGAAATTTTCCAAATTATAAAATTTACGAAAATCTGGGATTTACAAATTAGGACATTCTTTCAAAAAATTGTTAAAAAACAAAAATATGTTCAAGAGAATTAAATTTTTTTTAAGATTCCGAGGAAAATTTTAAATAATTTTTTATTCTAGAAAATTAGGTTTAAGAGAATATTTAAAAATATTTCGAAACATTTCAAAAGATTTTTTTGAGTTTTTAACTGACACAAAATTTGAGAACATCTTAAAGAATTGTAAACAAAATGTAGAATTTTGAAGATTAAAAAAAATGTAGAAGCTTTTCAAGAATTTGGAAATGTTTGAAGAGGATTGAAATTTGTTAAAAATTTCGAGGCAAATTTAAAATGACTTTATTTTGAAAACTTAATTTTATGAGAATACAAAAAAATATTTCAAGGCACTTCAGAAGCTTTTCCGAATTTCCAACTATTCAAATCAGTTAAGCAGATATTTGAGGATTTAAAAAGTTTCTAAGAAATTACAAATATTTTCAAACTTGGAAAGATTTTCGAACATTTTATTTTGTATGACAAATTATTGTTTCACTCAAATTGTCATTTCGTTGATCTTTTCTTTTCTTTGCAAAAATTTTTATATTTTTTTTTAAATTAAAACACAAATTTCCGGTTAAGAATTGATCTATTTTGCATGAAAATTCAACTGTTTTGTTGAAAATTCCTCTCTTTTGGATGAATTCAACTCTTTTTTATTCAGAATAAAAATATTTTCCAGTTGAAATCTCAACCATTACATTTCTCGTTAAGAATTCATTTCTGTTTGGTTAACAATGCCATTATTTGTTCAAAAATTCAACTGCTTTATAAAAAATTCATTTATTGTTAGGATTCATAACTTCAGTTCCAAATTCATCTTTCTGGTTGAAAATGTAACTATTTGTTGAATATTAATATTTTTGATCGAAAATTTATCTGGTTTGACTGAAAATTCAACTATTTGCCTACAAGTTGAACTATTTTGTCAAATTGCATGTTTTCGATTGCAGGTTCATCTTTTTTGATTAAAAATTAACGATCCTGAAGTATTATATTTTTATGGATTTGAAACTATCACATTTTTCACACAAATGTTATCCATCTTTCGATAATTCACATTTAAAATTCTTCAAATTCAAATGCTCATAAATGTTTCAAAAAATTGGTTTCGGCGTCTTGCTGCACCGGGATGGCCATCAAAGGCTAGATCCGAACAAAGACCGGGAATACTAAGAATAAATCCAGGGTTGCCGTCAGGCAAAATCTATCCTGGTTTATAGCTATAGAATGGACAGAGCCAGGGGAATCCTGGGTTTACCCAATAAAGATATAAGGACAGTGGTACAGATTCTAACTGGGCACAGCCAATTGAACTATCATATGCACAATATAGGGTATAAGCCCACAACAGAGTGCAGGAAATGCGGTTTTAATAGTGAAAAAAAAATAAAAAATTGTTAAATAAATTTTTGGACAAACGTAATAAGCTACGAAAAAAATGAATGAATCAAAGTTATTTATATAACCTCCCCTAGGGGCTGCAACACCTTGTAGTTGGTGGGGAGCCTTAAGCGTGTGGGACATGGGGGTCAAAAGAACCTCGGCCTGTATGCGTATGGATATGAATGAAAGGATCACTATAAACGGGCTCTCCTGAGTGAGAGGATGTATGTGTGATTACGGTATGGTAGAAGGTTGAAAGAGCCTAGCTAAAACGGGCCTTCTGGATCCCTGGGTCGAGGCCCCTCTTGGACCAAATTACAGTTTTGAAATCGGGCCCAATAAACATAAATAAATAGCGACCAAGAAACAGCTCTCGGTTTGTTCTGATGGTCTGCAAGCGGATATTTGAACATTGAGTGTCTCACTCAATGTGACCCCCCCCCCCTTAGCCATGGGTGTAGAGTGATCTGACTGAACCCCTGACGATGTTGGTGACGGACACCAACTACCGAGACTCGCTGCTCACTACGGACAGTACGAGATCCTTAGGGAGGCTACCTGGAGAGCGCTCGAAAGAGTGCCCTCAGATCAATGGCCAAAATTCGTGACCTCCTTCTGTCTTTGTATTCGTGGCAGCTGACTTAGCGACTAAAGCTTGGCTACTTAATGCGGTGGTCTAGACAGCTGGTGTGCCTACTGCAGTCGTGGAATGGACGTACCATATGTTGGACAACAGGAATCTAACTACAACTAAGGGTGATGCTACTTTATGAAGAAACATTGACTCAGGATGTCCGCAGGGAGGAGTTTCATCGCCCCTGATGTGGTGCCTAGTAGTGGATGAACTGCTTCGTCTACTCTCGAGTCAGGTCCACTACGTCATAGGCTATTCAGACGATATACTTGTCATCGTGCACAGCGAGCATCTAGATGGGTTCTTCAGAGTAATGCAGCAAGCACTGATGATAGAGCATTCATGATGCAAGAAAACTGGACTTTCCGTTAATCCGTGTAAGATAGACGCGGTTGTTTTGGCCAGAAGGTACAAGTAGTGAACCACTCTAATTATAAAATTTGGAAAAACCGCGACTTTCTAACTGTATTCTAAGAGAAAGCGTCTATCAGTGAGAAGTGATATTTCATGTATTAGAAACAATTTGTTTTAAAAAACCGCAAAAAAAATCATAATTAGCGCCAGCAACTTGCAAAACCCAATTTTTCACTTATGGGCTGTTTATGGGACCCTATAAAACAAACATATGGGGGTGATTTTTAAAAACTAATTATTTATTTGTATTCTATAGCTGATTGTGAAGAGTAATGTTGAGTTTCAACTCGATTCACCTAATATTGACGATTCTGAATAGAATGTACAAAAACGTTGTTTTTTTCTGGGAAAAAAGATTCACAATTAAAAACCAGGCATAAACTGCCTCACTTTTCGGAAAATGTAATAATCTAAATAGAATGGTTCAGAAACTGAGTGTTCTGATTTATTCTGTTCCATATCTTAGTTCTGGTGCTCTATGGCTTCATCTCCTAATGATTCTTTAAAACAATCTTTTGAAGCGTTCAATATCCCGTCTGTATCATATAGCATTTCACCTCTGCTGTTTCTCATGCTGCCGAACTCTCTACTTTTATTTTCCTTCATCTGATTGAATGATAGTTTCACGGTTCCTTCAAAGTCGTTTTGTATTTTCTTTCCCTCTTCTGTTCTGATTTTATCTTTACTTTCCTTGACTAGTCGTTTCAATTTTCTCTTTTTGTCTCTGTAATTATTTTTAATGATTTGTGCCTTTGAAGATATTTTTGAAAATTGGATATACTTAGATCGTTTGAAATCCATCCAGAGTGATATAAAAAAAAGTCCGGGAACAAATAAAATCAGTTGAATACATAATTTTGATATGTTCAACATCATTTTCATAAATATTTCTCCCCAAGATTTGTCATTTCATTGTTACTATAATTAATACTTTCAAATATTAATGATTGGAGCAAGTAAAAAATTGGTCGGGGCAAAGTTAGAGAATTTTTAAAATGAAGTTTGGGACTAGTAATTATTTCAGCTAGAAATTTATTTGCCTTTAATTTTTATTTATTTTCTTACAGTTGTTTCATCCTGATGACTATACTTGTAGTTAAGAATTTTATAATTTGGTGCCAAATTCTACAATTTTTATTAAACAGTTATACTTTTTATTGGAAATATCTACTATTACATCATTCGTTGAGGCTTCATATTTTTTTGTAGAAAATTCGTCTTTTTGGTTGAAAATGTCTTTTTTTGGTTGAAAAATAATTTTGTTAACTAAAAACGTAACTATTTCATTTTTGGCTGAAAATTGATATTTTTTAAATTGAAAATTGAATTACTAGGGTAAAACTGAAACCACTTTGTTAAAAATTTGTTTGTTTGAGGGATCATCTCTTTGATTGAAAATTAAAATATTTGGCTGAAAATTCTTTTTTTATTAAAAATTAATTTTTTAACCTACGAATGTAACTATTCCATTTGTTTTGCTGAAATTTAATATTTTCGAGTAAAAAGTTGGTCTTTATTGGTATAAAACTGATCCCATTGGTGGAAATTTTCTCTATTTTGATTAAAACTGCAATTTTTTGGTCAAAAATTAACATTTTGGTCGAAAATTCGTCTCTTTGGTAGAAAATTATAAATTTCGGGTTGAAAATTCATCTGTTTTATAGAAAATTTGTTTTTATTTGTTTCTTAAAAGTTTCCCTAATTTATTAAACATTCATTCTTTGGTTGCAGGATTGCAGACTCTTCATTTTAGTTGAAAATTCATCTCTGGTTTGAAATTCAGCTATTTAGTTGAAATTTTTTCTACTGAAAATTAATAATTTTCAATTGATAATTAAATTAGTCGTTTGTAAATTGGTGTATTTTGTTGAAAATTTGTCTTTTTTGGTAGAAAAATCATTTTCTTTGTTGAAAATTCCTCGTTTTAGTTAAGAATTCATCTTGGTAGGTTAAAAGTTAAACTATTTGGTTAAAAATTCAACTACTTGTTTGAATCTAAAAAAACTATAAGAAAAATTATTTTATTGGTTTAAAATTCAACCTCTCGGTTGAACGTAGAACTACTTTGTTAAAAACTCATTTTATTTGTTAAAAATTGAACTATTCTGTGAAAAATTATTTTTTTTTTGCATCAACCTTTTTTTTCTTTGCTAAAAATTTAACTATTCCAGTTTTGGTTGAAAATTCATCTTTTTACACTGAATTTATCTTTTTTGGTAGAAATTAAAAATCTTCTTAATTGAAAATTCAACTACTTGATTGGAAATTAAACTACTTTTCTTCAAATTTATTATACTGGTTGTAGACTGAACTATTTCGTTGGAAATCCTTTTTTTTCTACGAAAATTAATTGTTTTAAACTGAAAATTTAACTATTCCACTTATGGATGGAAATTTATAGTCTTTAGTAGAAAATTCAACTATTCGGTTCGAAACATATGTTATTATTTATTTGCAAATAAGTTTATTTTGTTGATAATTCATCTTTTTGGTAGAAAACTAATATTCTTATAATATTATAAACAGCAAAAAAATATTGAATTTTAAAAGTTTCATTAAATTTTTAAATCTGAAAAAAGAGAAACTTTGAATATGTTCTGTTGTAGCAGCGTGATATTTTACCTTGATAAAATGAACAATCCCCCAAAAAAAGTTTTTTTTTCTATAAAATCAGATTTTAGGGGCGTATGAGAAATTTCGCATATGACACTTTTTCGGTTCCACTAGACTTACGATTTCTACTATGTTTCGTGGAAAGCATTTTTTTTACTTTAGAAAAAGTACCTGGAAAAATGTATTTTTCTGTCCTGGAAAACCTGGAAAAGTCCTGGAATTTTTCTTTGAAGAAATGCTAGTCACCCTGTTTAAAGAGAAAAGGGGAAAAAGGGAAAGTTTTTTTAGAATGGGGTAAAAAGGGGAATTTCGAGAAAAAAGGGGACCCTATAAAACAGACTGATGGTGTTGGTATTCGAAAAGTGGTATTTTATTTGTATTCTATGGCTAATCGCAAGCACTCATTGTATTATTTAAAGTGTCTCAGAGGGTATCTTTAACTTTAATATCACTGAAATCCCCAAAGTTATGATAGTTAGTTTAAGAAAAAAATAACCAACATTGTCAATTGTGAATATATCCTAAGTTTTTTGACTCTTTTTAAAAATTATTTTGGGGTTTTTCTTTTAACACCTGACAGAAGGGATTCTAGAATTTCCATCAAAATTAACAACAATAGCTGAAATTCTTCAGATGAATTGACATGGAATTTCTCAACCATTACAAGAAGTCTCATGTCACGCATAGAGCGCACATATACTTATCTAGTATTATCTTATATTTCATTGTAAATTCACACATTCATTGAATTTTATAGCATGTACGACAAGATTTCCTTATAAAAGTCGAATCACCTTTACCTTCAGCATCAGTTCTATTCTATTCTTACGTATTTTTTTCAAGATGGACCTACTACCTTATTTGAGTTTCCTCATACTTTGTGAGGTTCTATTGCAAGAATATGTGGCTTCGGTTATTAAGAATGTTGGTAAGTGAAATAATTTTTTTTTTAAAGAGATTAGTTAATAAGGCTTTCATTGAAAGCGTGGTTTTTGAATTTATTGGAAAAAAATCTTGACCTTCTAGCAATGACGCATACTTGACCCTACAACTATAGCATGAACCATATGGTGCCCTGATCTAATGCCACGTTGCATATTTGTCGTGGGGTTTGGAACAATAAGAAAAACCATTTTGCTGGTTAAATTTAACCTATCAATAGTGAAAGTTCGCGAACTCAATATAAGTGAAGCTAAATTAATAATATAATAATTGTAAAAAATTAGGAAATTCGAATCGGATGAATAAAAAAGTTTAATAAAAGAATAGGATTGTGTAACATTTTCAAATCTGTTGAAAATATAAGAAGGCTATAATATCGTGAAACTTGTAAATAGGCCACGTTACCTCCACCAAAATGAATGTTTACACAAACTATTCCTTGAAAATGGAAGATTAAGAATCATTTACACACTTTATTACCGATAAGAAAAGTAAAAGTCAGCTTATTTACCATTTTTTTAAAATAAAATATTGCTTATGCTTAGATTACTATTGCTTATGCTTAGAAGCATATTATAAAATATTGCTTCAATGCAACAATCAAAATTTTCATAAAAATATGGTTTAAGAAATGTTACAGCTGACGAAGTATATAGAATTATTAATGAAAATACTGAATGCACTCAGGAGAAAGAATCTTTGATTCAAAGATAATTTTTTTTGATCAAAGAAAAATATGCATTCTAAAATTCTTTTTGATGAATAAAGCCAAAATGACGATTCCTATCAAAAATGGTTGATAGAAATTTTGTAGGACTTTCCAAAAACTATAATTTCTTCATAAGACTTTCTCCGTATTTTGCGCCGTTTAGTTCGAAATTCGAATTTTGTGTTGTCAAATGTCGGACAACTCTAATTTTTTCTCAATCATAAATCATGAGAATGTTATTAATTATAAAAAATTTGTTTCTTCTTAGGTGAACAACTATTGCCTATCAATTTTTTTCTCCTACCACTTTTCGCTTCTCCACAAACTCTTAATTTTCATTTTTAATGTAATTTTTTATTATTAAAACCAGAAACACGCCTCCTATCAAAAAGTGTCATTAAGAATTTGTAGATGTGCTTTAGGTGCACAATTTCTGTTCACTAATTTTCCTTCGTAGCTTGTTTCGTTTTTCCAAAAGTTATATTTTTTTATTTTCAATGTCATTTTCCATGAATAAAACAAAAACTACGCGTTTTATCAAGAAGTAATTTTAACAAATTTGTAGATCTTTTTCGGGAGTACAATTTTTGTGTGTTCATCTCTTTTCGTAGCTTGCATAGCTTGACTACTAAATGGAATTTATGATTTTTCGTATTACTTTTCGTGCGATCAAAATTAGAATTTTCGATTTTTCAAGAAAATTGAAGAAATTTTTATGATAATCTTGTAGGAAATTAAAAAAGTAATGTTTTTCTCTTCTTGACTTGTTTTTTATATTGTGCGTTCTTTGGCTTGAAACTTTTATTTTAAGAATACGAATCAATTATCAATTTAGAGATTGAATAATTTTAAGCCAATCTTATGGGTCGCCAAAGAAAACCCCATAAGTGACAAATGTGAATTTTACGTAATATTCCGGATTATTGACGCTTTATAAAAGTTTTTTTTTCATAATTAATTATTGATCAGTAAGTCAAGAATACCCAGTAAATTTCTAACTAATATTTAATTAATCAAACAATTTTAATTTGTTTAAATATTTAAGAGTATTCTTAAAAATCAAAGTAAAACATAAAAATATGTCAATCTTTCGAAAAATAGCAACAACAAAAATGTAGACAATAAAATTATTCAAGAAATTTTCATTTCTTTAAAAATCTGCAATTATTTGTAACAAACAAATTAGTACTTAAAATATGAAAATTTGTCGAAAATTTAGCGAGAAAATGTATCTCCTGCTTTTTTTTAGGTACAATATATGCTTGAACAAATATGTAATATTTAAATAATTGAAAAATTATTCAAACAAATTATTTTATTGTTATTGTTGATTAAATAACTCATAATGTCTAGAAAATACGTTCATTTCGCGAGTTAACAGAAAAAAACAAATATTGAAACAAATTTAAATTGTTTGAAAAATTGAATATTAGTTAATAAACGACTGGGTATTCTTAAATTATTAATCAATGATAATTTATGTAAAAAAAACTTTTGAAAAGCGTCAATAAACCGCAATATTACGTAAAATTCACATTTGTCACATATGGGGTTTTCTTTGGGGACCCATAAGAGTGGCTTAAAATTATTCAACCTCAAAATTTATGATTGATTCTCATTCTATGACTAATTCTGAGTAATACACTAGAACACAGAATTATTCGTAACATATCATCAGGTTTAAATATTTTATTTACAAAAAGCTGACTTTTTCTTATGTTAAATCGATGGGAAATTTCATGGTTTTTGCGCGACCGCTCAATAATAATCAATTTTGCTCAAATTTGGAGATTTATTTTTTGGGTATTCGAACAAAACTGGGGGGTGAAAGCAGAGAAATTCGAGAAAAAAATCCACCAAGTATAAATAAGAACCACCCTAAGGTATTAAAAATTCTCACAAATATAATTTCACTGTTTACAGTGAAATTAACATTATAAAAAAAGATTGTCGCGAAGAACTTGAAAATTCTGGCTCGTAGGAGAGTATAGATTTATGAAAAATATACTGTTTATAAGGCTGTGAATAAGTGATGAATCGTCGTCAGAGAAAAGGCCATGAGAGAAAAAAGGTTTATTTTGTGTTAAAAATAAATAAAAAAATAAAATAGATTTTATTGAAGGTTTTTATTCGAGCAATATTCCTGAAAAAGGGATCAAGAGGTTTCATGAACAGTAAACAATGTTATTATTGTTTGGTATAGTGTTTGCAACAGTTTTAGGGAAAACTATGTAACTGGTCGACCTGGATGATTTTTCAATTACAAATGGAAAGTCTAAACGATTTTTTTTTAAATAGCAATTTTTCCATAACAATTTTTGGGCAGAAGTTTTTATTCGATCGAAAAATGCATTTTTTGTTTTTAGGCGACCTAAACGATTAATATTAATTTTGTCAAGAAATCATTTGTTTGTAGGGCTGGAAATTGAAAACGTTCTATACTAAGAAAAATGTGGGAAAGGCAAAAAAGTTTTTTTTTGCTTGGAGATGCTAAAAGTGATTTGTTTAAATTCATGGGATAGTAAACAATAAAATTGCAAAAGAATTTTTCGAACAAGAACTGACTATTATACGTCCTCGTGTACAAATGACCAATTTTGAAAAGCCTCTTCGGTGATAATTAAAGACTCTATATGGTTCCGGGTTAACAATTGCAGAAGTCGTTTATGGAGTGTTGAGATTTTTTTCTGTATGCTTAAAATACTTATAATGATTAAACTCGTATTATTCTTATAGGAATGCTTCAACGAGTTGACCGAAGCCATCCGTGGGCAACTAATACACCAGGACTAGAAAATGTAGAACAGCCTTTCTGGAAACTTCATGTAAATTTTCCCACCATAGTCAAGATTTTGGAAAAGACCGGGCCTCACACTTATGAAGCCACTACTGCCTATGCAGTACATCAGTTTCTTGTCGTAGCGCATCTTACAAATGTCGTAAGATTAGACGAAGGCAGCCTTAACAAGTTTAAAGTTCAATTCAATGGGTTATATGGTGATACCTTTGACGTCGATGTAAGACATGTTCAAAACTATCCTGTGTACGGTATTGCTTTGATTGAAACTAAACTACCCATCCTCTTAATAAATGGTCAAAATAATGCTTTGTCCTATAGTGCGAGACTTTCCCATGCATGTATTTTATGGGTGAAATTAGAGGTAGAAAAGGTAATTAGGGAGAGGCTAGGTTCGCTGGATGAGAATCAGTAGAGCTTTTATGTAAATTTAATCACCTTTTCTGTTTATGGGTGTAAAGTTAATGTGCCCAATAAAAATACCTTCTCAAACGAATGAACTGCCATTTTTTACTTGCGGGGAGAATGCAGAAGGCAATCATCCTTGGATCACTCCGTATCCTGAGAATACGCGAATGCATCACCCTGTAATTGCGTATCATTCTACTTCTTCTACTCACCGTCTCCCTCTTCACTTTCCAGTATACCCTCCTACTCATTCTGTCCCTTTTCATTTCGAATTTTATGTCAAAATGAAAAAAAGCGAAAAGTTTAAGTTGTTTAGCTTAAATACTTCAAGAGGAATTGAATGGCATTGAATTTAAACATTCCGCTTTCGAAGATTATTAAATTTTAAGTAATTAGATTTTGAATACCTAGTTCTTGCATGATTTTATTCTTACGGCAAATTTCCCAGATTAATTGGGAAAGTGGCTTGGTACATTGAAAAACTGATTTGAAGTAGTCAGCTATTAGTGCCTTTTCAACAATTTTCAATCAATTTCCCATCTTTGATTTTTTAAATTTGAAAGATTCAATCCTCAACGTTGAATTTTGTAGAAAATTCGTCTGTTGATACTTAAACTCTTGAAATTGGTAACAAATTCGTCTCTGCAAAATCTAACTGTTGAATTTTCAACGCTTTAATTTTCAAGCAAAAGGATCAATTTTCAATCAAGAAGACCCATTTCCTACCATAAAAGAAGAACTTTCAACGAAATAGATGCATATTCTACAAAAACGTGAAATTGTCAACTAATAAAGAATAAATTTCCAATCAAAAATGGAATAGTTAATATTTCAGTTGAAAAAATTATTTTTCAACAGAATACATGAATCTCAAACCAAATATTAAGAAGAGTTTTATAATTAGAAAGATAAATTTGCAAACAAATAAAAAATTCTCAACAAAATATTCCGATTTCCAACCAAAGCGGTAAATTTCCAACTGAAACGATGAAGCTTTAACCAGAAAATCAATTTTTAACAAAGCAGTTCAAATATTTACCAATTAGTGGAATTTTCAATAAAAAAGTTTAACTTGATGATGATTTGATGATCATTGATGATTTTTTAACCTAAGAGATGAATATTCAAAAAAATTATGAGTCTCCAATCAAAAACTAAGCGACACGTATTTTTTTTTTTTTTTGCGGAAAACATTTCGAGGGGGCGGAACAGCCCCTCAAAGGTAGGGGTCGCAAGAGTCTATTGTGTAGTTTTGTGTATAAAAACAAAATTGAAAAGATGAAGAACGTAATTTTTTCAAAAAAAATGAAGGCGATAAACCACCCCTACATATTATTAAAGTTGTGCTGAAAATCGCTAAATTCACCGGAAACGATTTTCAAAATATATATTCTGCTTTTGAGACAAAAATAAAGTTGACAACTTTCGCCAACAAAGAATCTTGAAAAAATTAATGGGGGCAGCTACCCCTAAGCACTTTTTATTTTGTGTCTATGATAATATATACTTTCCATACACAAAAACAAATGGGTGAAGAGTGATCTGACTGACCCCCTGACGATGTGGGTGACCGACACCAACTACCGAGACTCGCTGCTCACTACGGACAGTACGAGATCCTTAGGAAGGCTATCTGAAGAGCGCTCGAAAGAGTGCCCCCAGATCAATGGCCAAGATTCGTGACCTCCTTCTGCAGGGGAAGGGTCTTTGTATTTGTGGCAGCCGACCCAGCGACTAAAGCTTGGCTACTTAAAGCGGTGGTCTAGACAGATGATGTGCCTACTGCAGTCGTGGAATGGACGTGCCAGATGTTGGCCCACAGGAATCTAACTACGAGTAAGGGTGATGCCACTTTATGAGGAACCGTTGACTGACTCGAGTCAGGTCCACCACGTCATAGGCTATTCAGACGAAATACTTGTCATCGTGCGCGACCAGCATCTAGATGCGCTCTTCAGAGTAATGCAGAAAGCACTGATGATAGAGGATTCATGATGCAAGAAAACTGGACTATCCGTTAATCCGAGTAAGATAGACGCGGTTGTTTTCACCAGAAGGTACAAGTAGGGAACCACGAGTACATTGAAACTTGGAGGAAAGCAACTGGAAATCAAAGAAAGTGCTAAATATCTAGGAGTCATTCTGGGTAAGAAGCGGTTATGGAACGAGCACCTGGAAAATAAAGTGCAAGAAGCTAGAAGTGACTTTATGGCTCTCTAGGTGAGCCATAAGGGAAGGCTGGGGCTTAAAGCCGGAGACACTTATGTGGATCTACACAGCGATCTTGCGACCCAGGCTTAACTATGCGTTGGTGGTCTTGTGGAGCAGGGTCGAGCTGTCCACTATGAAGTCTCGACTGGAAAGGATCAGGGGACTGATTTTGAGAGGCGTCACTGGTGCCTCGAAGTCGACACCCACGATGGCACTGGGGGCACTTGTAGGTTTGAAGCCCCTCCATCTTGTCATCAAGGCCGTGGCTGCGAAGGCGGCCTGGAGGATAAATGCGGTAAATGACAGAAGGTCCTCGACAGCAGTGAAGATCCCAGTCGAACTCGCAAGAAGGCCGACCCTGCACATGCCCAGGGACAAAATGGTCGCTCGCTACCTCTTCGACAAGAAGTATCGAGTTAGCCTATCCACGAAGGAGGAATGGGTTAACAGCGAGGCACACCTGCCCAGTGGTGGAGACAACTGGTTTACAAATGGAATGGACTTCACAATCGAGATGGGGTCCTACGCCACAGTTCTACAATCTGTGATTATGACCATACAACTACTACATCGCTATTAGTATGAGAATGCTTTGATGCACTAAATCAGTTAGCGACGGAAAACCGAGCCACTCTGCTATGGATCCCTGGACGCGGTGGTATCAAGGTCAATAAGATATCGAATGGGCTAGCCAAACTAGCAGCAAGAAAAAATTTCACTGGACCCAAGCCAGTTGTAAGTATTTCCAGCAGGTCAGTCACTAAAGAAATGAACAGTTGGCTGACTGAGAAACATCAAATGAGTAGGATTTAGTCTCCGGTTGCAGACACTCTTGACCTGAAAGCTCAACTGTAACCGAGCTAGGGAAATACTCAAGCTCGGGAGAAACAAAATCAAAGTCCTAACAAAAATTTTAATAGGACATGCGAACCTCGGATATCACAGACATAAGATCGGGCTTGCAATTACTGCATCAGTGAGTCAGAGTCAGAGTTACGGTCCTCTCCCTATGGAGAGGGCTTTGCGGTCACGCTTAGGCTCACAAGGCGACACAACGGGAATACCCCAGCGTCAGGGGTTGTAACGGTCGCAACCCAGAACTAGCGATAATAAGAATACTTCTACAAAAAATAGCTGCAAATTTGTCATGAATAATTTTTGTATAGGACGTGTAGTTTTTATTTTATTCATAAAAAATTACATCAGAAATAAAAAATAAGTAACTTTTCAACCAAACAGTTGAAGTTTCTATGAAATTAGTGGGATTTTCAACAAAATCCATGAATGTCCACCTAAAATGGGTGAATTCTCAACGAAAAATATTATTATTAATATTATTTCAACCAGAGTTGAGCCAAAAAATATTTCAATTTGAAATCGAGCACAGTTGAATTCAACCAAAAATATGACAATGCTTAATCCTCTAGCAAAATTGATCAATTTTCTACCCAAAACGTAACGTTACAAGTAACTGCAAGAATCGTAACTAAGTTACGTTGAAAGTAACCTCAAAAAATTCAAAACAAAGTTACACTAAAAGTTGAAAATATCTGGGATTTTAATCAACCTGGAATCAAATTAAATATCTCTTAAAACTGCATATATGCGATTCGGCAGTTTATTTTTATCAACGACGTTCATTGGCTGCCCGGCCTGTATCGCTGCGCTTGCGCTAAACAACTTTTTTCAACTGCGAATGTGCCGAAAACCGCGGTTGATTTGAAATCAATAAGTACTATCAATAATAATAGACAAATACACCCTAAAATCCCCAGAACTACTGGCTCATGCAGTTTCTCACGAAGAAGGGGGAAATAGGGGAAAGATTAAACATTTATTTTCATTTTTCGAAAAGAACAAACAATCTGTCTGTAAGAAATTTTACATTTTCAAATAATTTTAAATGATTTTTCAATGATTTCTGTCATTAAAGGAATTTTTGAAAATTGGATATACTTAGATCGTTGGAAATCCATCCAGAGTGATATCAAAAAGTCCGGGAAAAAATAAAATCAGTTAAATACACAATTTTGATATGTTCAACATCATTCTCGTAAATATTTCTCCCCAAGATATGTCATTTCATTCTTACTATAATTAATTCTTTCAATGTAAATTCAAAACTAAACTCTTCAGTAGAGCGCAGTAAAAATGCTAAAATTAATCCAATCGTCTGAGCTGAAGGATAACAATTTGTGGGTCGACATCTAGAACAAGTGAAGAAGAATATTTTGGAATTGGATAATATCTTCTGTTCTCTTTCTTAGATTCACAATTAAAAATAAAAAATAAAAAATTGCCTCATTTAAATTTTTCTGAAAATATAAATAAACAACTTTAACCAAGGAAACATTTTATTGTTTTTTATTTATGAAAACATTTTTCTCTTCGTGGTGTTTATAACGTTTCAAAATCGCAAAAAAGATATGAAATCCCAAAAATCCTAACTCACGACAGCAAATTTTTTTCCGAAAATGCAAAACAAAGGTTTCTGTGGTTCAAGCTGAATAAATTTTTGGTTGTGAATATTAAACTTTTTTTTAAATGTCTGCATATGAATCAATAAAAAAAACATATTCTTGCACATTTTCAAAAAAATTGTAACTGAGCATGAAATTTATTTTTAAATTTTGCAATTTTAAATTTCCAACCAAATTGATATCTGTAACAAATTTTCTGCCAAAAAATATAACTTTTAAACGAAATTCACGAACTTGCAACCAAATAGTTGAATTTCCAACTGAAAGAGATCAATTTTCAAACACAAATGGAATAGCTCAATTGTGAGTTGAAACAAAAATTTTCAGGAAAAACAAGTTTCAGCAATAGTTAAATTGTCAAGCAAAAATTTGAAAAATTAAAAATCCCCAAAGTTATGATAGTTTGTTTAAGAAAAAAATAACCAACATTTTCAATTGTGAATATATCCTAAGTTTTTTGAATTTTTTTAAAAATTATTCTGGGGTTTTTCTTTTAACAGCTGAGAGAAGGGATTCTAGAATTTCCATCAAAATTACCAAAAATAGCTGAAATTCTTCAGATGAATTGACATGGAATTTCTCAACCGTTACAAGAAGTCTCATGTTACGCACAGAACGCACGAATACTTATCTAGTATTATCTTATATTTCATTTTAAACTCACACATTCATTGAATTTCATAGCATGTACGACAAGATTTCCTTATAAAAGTCGAATCACCTTTACCTTGAGCATCAGTTCTATTCTATTCTTACGTATTTTTTTCAAGATGGACCTACTACCTTATTTGAGTTTCCTCATACTTTGTGAGATTTTATTGCAAGAATATGTGGCTTCGGTTATCAGGAGTATTGGTAAGTGAAATAATTTTTTCTTCTGAAGAGATCAATTAATAAGGCTTTCATTGAAAGCGTGTTTCTTGAATTTATTGGCAAAAAATCTTGACATTCTAGCAATGACGCATACTTGACCCTACAACTATAGCATGAACCATATGGTGCCCTGATCTAATGCCACGTTGCATATTTGTCGGGGGATTTCAAACAATAAGAAAACCCATTTTGCTGGTTAAATTTAACTATTAATTAAATTAATTAAATTTAATTAATTAAAACAAAATTAGGAACTTCGAATTGGGTGAATAAAAAGTAAATGGCAAAATGCCCAGAGGTAGACCGCCGAAAGAATGGTTAGAATCTGTGAATGAGACACTAATACGAAGAGACATAAGAAGCCATAGAAATACAAGAGCCTGCATGAAAAAATGCATGGACGTGAATGAAGCTAGAGTAGTATGCCAGGACAGAAATATGTGGCGACAAATAGTTTATAAACAGAGTGACAATAGAGTGAATGATGCCTGAAACAAAGACCTTGGACACTAATGGGCCCAAGCGGGGAACCATACATAATAATTTTGTGAGGCTCCTCACTTGGGGTGATCGCTAGAGAGATTGATCAGCAACCTGGGTCGGAGCAGTGTTGCGGAGTGAACGTCTCATTTATATAAATGACACGAGAACTCCAGATCAATCTAAAACATCTATACATAACACCTACATACCCATCCACCCTATACCCATATACCGATCAACCTCATACCTATATACCTATTCCACTACTTTCCAACCGAACAAGTCACGCCTACCCCGGAAGGGAAAAGGCTTAATGGTATAATAATAATAATAATAATAATAATAGGATTTTGTAACATTTTCAAATCTGTTCAAAATATAAGAAGGCTATAATATCGTGAAACTTGCAAATAGGCCACGTAACCTCCACCAACATGTATGTTTACACAAACTATTCCTTGAAAATGGAAGATCAAGAATCATTTACGCACTTTATTACCGATAAGAAAAGTAAAAGTCAGCTTACTTACCATTTTTTTTAATAAAATATTTTAATTGCTTCAATGCAACAATCAAAATTTTCATAAAAATATGGTTTAGGAAATGTTACAGCTGATGAAGTATTTAGAATTATTAATGAAAATACTGAATGCACTCAGGAGAAAGAATCTTTGATTTAAAGATAATTTTTTTTGATCGAAGAAAAATATTCATTCAAACAAAAGTTTGTCTGATTCAATGAAACATTTTTTTGAAGAAATTTTTTGTTTATTGTAATGAAAACAAAGAGGCTGGCTTCATTCAAGCCAGCACCTCCACTATATAAAAATTTTCAAAAAATGAAAATCAAACACTGCAGAATTTTGCACCTATTTTGAACTCTCCAACGCGCCGACAAAAACAACTTCCAAAAACCGCCCCTATTAACAATAAAACTACCTCTATGTAAAACTCGAAGTCGGAAAAAAATAAGTAACCCATAATTTTAAGCTCATTTCATGCTCTTGAATTCACAAGAAAATTCAAGAAACCACCCCCTATGTGAAAAAAACCACCCCCTTGCCAAAAATGAAACCCGCAGAAAACAAAGTGCGTCAGAATTTTTAAGCTTATTTTGGGCCCTCGGATGGACCAAATTTTTTTTAAAACTATCCCTATGTACAAAAAAATCACCCCCTTGGTGAAAACTCAAACCTGGAAAATACAAAATAGAAAGTTGTTTTGGGCTTTTATGAGGCTCTTGAATGCTTGAGATTTTTTTGCAAAAACCACCCCTACCAATAAAATTACAAAAAAGATCATTTTTCGACAAAGTCATAATACTGACGGTGTACAGAGGGAATGGTTTTTTTCGTTGTCATGATAAAAATAGGATTTTTGTTCTCGCATTATTTTTATAGATAAAACGACAGTTTGCTTCTAGATTTCTTACGCATATCGCCTCTTTTAGCGTAATATTCGAATTTTTTATTTTTTCGTATCAATTTCGATAAATGAATTATTAACGAGGTGTTTTTAAAAAAAAATTGTAAGAAGAAATGTTGTAGGGCTTTTTAAGCGCTGAAATTTCTCTAGAAAACTTTCCCCCATATTTTGCGTCGTTTATTGGCTGAAAATTTGAATTTTCGAATTTTTACATACTATTTTTGATGAATAAAACCAAAATAATAATTCCTATCAAAAATGGTTCGAATAAATTTTGTAGAACTTTCGGGCAGTTGAAATTGCTTGTTGAAATATTTTTCTTTATCTCACGCCGTTTGATTCGAAATTTGAATTTTCGATTTCCTGCATTCGAAAAATGGCAACAACAAAAATGTAGACAATAAAATTATTCAAGAAATTTAAAATTATTCAACCTCAAAATTTATGATTGATTCTTATTCTCTGACTAATTCTGAGTAATACACTAGAACACAGAATTATTCTTAAAATACCATCAGGTTTAAATATTTTATTTACAAAAAGCTGACTTTTTCTTATGTTAAATCGATGGGAAATTTCATGGTTTTTGCGCGACCGCTCAATAATAATCAATTTCGCTCAAATTTGGAGGAGATTTTTTTTTGGGCATTCGAACAAAACTGGGAAGTGAGAGAAGAGAAATTCGAGAAAAAAATCCACCAAGTATAAATAAGAACCACCCTAAGGTATTACAAATTCTAACAAATATAATTTTACTGTTTACAGTGAAATTAACATTATAAAAAAAGATTGTCGCAAAGTAATTGAAAATTCTGGCCCTTTTTATAAGGTTTTGTATCAAATAAATTCTGTCCATTGAAAGTTTTTATTCAAGCGATATTCCTGAAACATGAATCAAGAGGTTTCAGGAACAATAAACAATGTTATTATTGGTAGGTATATTCTTTGCAACAGTTTTAGGGAAAACTATGTCACTGGTCGACCTGGATGATTTTTCAATCACAAATGGAAAGTCCACACGATTTTCTTTTGAAAATAGCAATTTTTCAATAACAATTTTTGGACAGAAGTTTTCATTCGATCGAAAAATGCATTTTTCGTTTTTAGGCAAACTGAGCGATTACTATTAATTTTGTCAAAAAATGAACAATACAATATTGGAAAGGAATTTTTCGAACAAGAACTGACTATTATACGTCCTCGTGTACAAATTACCAATTTTTAAAAGCCTCTTCGGTGATAATTGAAGACTCTATATGGTTCTGGGTTAACAATTGCAGAAGTCGTTTAAGGAGTGTTGAGATTTTTTTCTGTATGCTTCAAATAATAATAATGATTAAACTCGTATTATTCTTGTAGGAATGCTTCAACAAGTTGACCGAAGCCATCCATGGGCAACTAATACACCAGGACTAGAAGATGTAGAACAGCCTTTCCTGAAACTTCATGTAAATTTTCCCACCATAGTCAAGATTTTGGAAAAGACTGGGCCTCACACTTATGAAGCCACTACTGCCTATGCAGTACATCAGTTTCTTGTCGTAGCGCATCTTACAAATGTCGTAAGATTAAACGAAGGCAGCCTTAACAAGTTCAAAGTTCAATTCGATGGGTTTTATGGTGATACCTTTGACGTCGATATAACACATGTTCGAAAGTATCCTGTGTTCGGTATTGCTTTGATTGAAACTAAAACACCTATTCTTTTAATACGTGGTCAAAATGATGCTTTGTCCAATAGTGCGAGACTTTCCCATGCAGGTATTTTATGGGTGAAATTAGAGGTACAAAAGGTAATTAGTGAGAGGCTAGGTTCGCTGGATGAGAATCAGAGAGCTTTTGAGTAAATTGGATCACCTTTTCTGTTTATCGGTGTAAAGTTAATGTGTCCAATAAAAATACCTTCTCAAACGAATGAACTGCCATTTTTTACTTGCGGGGAGAATGCAGAAGGCAATCATCCTTGGATCACTCCGTATCCTGAGAATACGCGAATGCATCACCCTGTAATCGTGTATCATTCTACTTCTACTCACCGTCTCCCTCTTCACTTTACAGTATACCCTCCTACTCATTCTGTCCCTTTCCATTTCGAATCTTATGTCAAAATAAAAAAAAGCGAAAAGTTTAAGTTGTTTAGCTCAAATACTTCAAGAGGAATTGAATGGCATTGAATTTAAAAATTCCGCTTTCGAAGATTATTAAATTTTAAGTAATTAGATTTTGAATACCTAGTTCTTGCATGATTTTATTCTGAAGATCATGGTAGCGAATAACCATGCTTTTTCTTAAGGATTTAGGGACCACAATTTATCATTGACACATCAATATCTCATCTGCAGGATTATTTATGCTAAAGACACCTATCGCACGCTCGGATGAATCGTCTTCATTTTCATTGCAAATTGGGGCTCTACTCATTGCATCGACATGCGGCATTTTCTCTCCCGCCCTGTGTACAATTTCAAATTTATATTCTGACAATAGGTTACCCCACCGAATGGTCTGTGGATTTTTTGTTTTCTGCATATTCAGGTAAAATAAGGCCCTACAATCGGTGACGATTTAAAATTTTATATTGATGAGCCACACTCGCAATCATGTAACGGCCAATATGATCGCTAAGAGCTCGAGTTTAGTATCGGGTTTAATTGGTTTATCCATTCTAATCCGCTCTACGCTTTGAGTGTTAAGCCGCTCGAAAGAAGTAATTTCGTGCAATAGTTCGTCGGAATTGTTGTGAGTGCGTGCAGCCATTGCACTGCATGTGTCTTTGGACCAAAGTCCCACTAACACCTGCTCATGAGGGTCGCGCAAATCCAAACCCAACTCCACACATAACTTTACTTTCGCGTAAAAGTAAGTAGTTATTAGCTCACTCTTCTCTTGAACTCTTTGTGTCATCTTTTTCCACTTAGATAACTTGATCTCTGCAAAAACATATGAACCCCAAAAGGCTGCTTTAAATTTCTTCCAGCCTGTAAATTCTCGAGCTCTGAGGTGATACCAGTCACGAGCGCCCTCTTCTAAATGTATTTTAGCGGACTCGAGAGCAAAGCTATCCGGCCAGTGATGGAGTTTTTTCATGCTATCAAGTGTTTCAATCCACTCATTAGCTCAAGACGATCCCAGTTCGTCCTAGAAATCTTCTATGCTCTTGCTGAGATCGGGCATTATGGGATAATTGGGTACTGCATCATAGCCGTTCAAGACTCCAAGACCTGATGAATCAGCTGCGTGATTCGGATTCACGGAAAGATTTTCCAGTAATCGAAGTAGTCTCGCTTCACGCCGTTAACTCTCCTGCATCATTGTCCGAACCATCTGTTCCATTGACAAATTTGATGGGGGTAGCTGCTGTCGCAGTGGCTTGTTCGCGTTTGGTGGAGGATCGCTATATCCGTACAAGTCAGGTCGAATGTTGAGTGTTGAAGTAGGTTGAGAGTGGTTGCCTCTTCCACCATTTACATCGTTAGGTGCCCTTACTCGTAAGTTACCAGGCCGAGGTAATTCCCCTCCTGCTGCACCAGTTGGAGTCCATCCTCTTCTTCCGATTCCTGATGGCCTTCTTTCCGGATTTCTAACAATTGAGGGCGATTCAAGCAGCATTAGGCTACTTTGGCGTTGCTGCGCAAACTCCTCGAACTGTTCAGCCGTAATTTCCGGGATCACATTGCTTTCAGCCACTTTTTTATGGAAAGCATGACTCAGCAACTTGAACCACACGCGTGTGGCGTGATAATCGCCATCTTGAAACTTAAGCGTCTCGAAAAAAAATTTGCACTCGATTTCACAGGTTATTTTCCACACAAGTCCACAAATGGGAATCACATTGTCTACACACCTTTCGAGAATTCCAGGGATATCGACAAATCCCACTTCTGAAATGTTGGAGGCACCAATAGCTCATAGATATCCGCTTCAGTTCTCGTGTCGACAACTCGCAAGCGACTGACGCTCTCGCCCTTAGTTCGCCTAAAAACCCTTGCGCCCTCTTTTTTTCCTATTTCTTTTTTTTTAAAGGAGTAAAAACGGAAAATGCTCATGCACCAACCACATTCGAACTTTGAGGACCACAAGCCCAATATATGCATCTCACGCATATATATTTAAAATATATACACGTGAGATGCTCACATGGGCGCGCAGTCCACAAGGAACGAAGGTTAGTGTGGGACATACCAAACGGCACCTACCCACTAAACCTTAACTTCTTTTCCCGCCAACCCAGGACTCCGGAACCGCTTATCGCATTACTTCAGAGTCCCAGGTTTTTGGCATGGGGCTCCGAAGCAATGTGGTAGACATTGCTTCGGAGTCCCAGGCCAAAGGCCATTAGGCCGTGCTTCGGCTTCTACTTTTACCTGCCAGCTTGGCATTCTTCAAACCATCACCCGACCAAGATGCACGCATCGTCCTCAGCGGTGTGGTGATACCACAACTCGGGCTCGTCGGCTTTCGGCATCCTGGCTGGGCGATATTCTTTAGCTTGGTCGTCCTTGAGGTTTCCTCGATGAGGCTGCCTCTCGGAACGACCAACACCTCATGGTCCCGGGCATATGGTCCGTCCGGGATTTCTCTCCTTTAGCGGCACAGAGGTAGCACTGCGGCGCACTTCCGCACGCCGCTGCCCTATGGCCCTCTTTGCCGCACCTCCAGTAGGCCTGGGTCCGGTCCGGACCCTTGCATCCCGCCGCCATATGGCCAAAGCCCAGGCAGCGGTATTACCTTGTAGACTCTGTCTTCCTCCGCACACGACAGGACACCCACCCCACTTTGAGGGGTCCCGTGCGGAGAAGTCTCTTCGCCAGGTCCTCCTTCATTTCGACAAAGGCCCTCAGATTACCTCTGAAGGCCTTCCTCGTCATGCTGACCTTCACCTCTCCCGTTGCTGCTTTCCCGTAAAGCTTTCGGACCGCAGCCTCTACATCTTCTGCATCCGTAATAAGGTCAAGGTCCAGGACCTCAACTTCGATGCGGGGAACGAGATCGCGTACGTTCCCCCTACTCCCTATTGCTTCCTCAATGGCCGCGTACAGCTTTGATCTGCCGTCCGCAGCCGGTCCTACCTCCACCAGAACCTCTTTCCTTTGGGTCTGCCTGACCCTCCTGATTTTTACATCAAGGGTGTCCGGCTTCACCTTCTGTTTGAGGTTCCTCAGGACCTCCGCATAGCTCGAACCCTCAGCCGGTCTTATCAAGACCGCCTCGGGTCGGGCTCTCTTAAGCTTCTCCTTCTTCATGTGTGCAGGTGTAAAGGCGATCCCCTCCACATCCACTGCCTTCACAGTCGAGGACGCCACAATGGTATTGCGGGTCCTCGGCTTCTTCTTCTTTTGTTTTGAGGAGCCAGCCTCTACGGGACTCAAGGTGGGCTTCCTCTCACGCTTCCGCTGATGGGGAGTGGGAGCTTCCTCGGCTTCTTAAATTTGAGTCCCGCCTTGACTGGTCTCTTTGCTCACATTGACCATCCCCTTGTGCTTCTTCACTACTTCCTTTGCAGTGTATTTTATGCGTATGCTGTAATCAAGACTCTGCAGGACTTCCCTCGCCTTATTCAGTCCATGCCTAATAGGCATGAACATGTTCCTTTTTGTATCGCAGAAATCTTGCATTTCTGCCAATACAACCTTCAGTTCCTTCAACTGATCTTGACAAACCTTCACATTTGCTTTAGCCGATATTCGGTCTTGTCTAGCCGGCATCTTTTTGTAGAAATCAGAGATGTATACTCTAGAAGGCGACCTGGTATCCTAGAGACACCGTTTGCGACGCCACTCCTGTGGTGCCATGCAGCCTTCGGCACGGTGGATTAACGCCTTGGCTTGAAGGTTTTTCCTTCAGGACCATCCCTGGACATTACCTGCGACTGCTTATTGAGTAGTGTAACCGTATTCAGCAGAAACCCTCGGTACAGGGCCGCAACAGGAAGAGGTCATGGTTTTTTCTCGGTGAGTCCTTCACCCAGTCTGTTTGGTCCGCGGGGCCTATTTTATTTCAGCCCTACCCTCTGTTTCCAGCGAGCATTCCCCTATCCGCTACCCGGGGACGCGCCACGTATGGGTTACAGACTCCCACTTACGGATGGCTCCAATACTAATATTATTTGAAACCGCTAACATTTGTAAACGAATCACCTTGTTTTTGTCGCAAGATAAAATTTATCACAGAGGGTACAATGATAGAATAGCTGACAAGGAATATTGAATCATTCCTGTTTCCCCTGTTGGAATAATTTTAAAATGTACACTTTTATCAAATAAATTAATATTTATTTTATCCTGTAAAAAACAGTGTCAATCGATATACTGTCTAGAACTCAAAAGATTGTAAATTTGACGACCTGCAAGTACAATTTTTGTCTATAAAATATGTATACTTTTTGATCATTTCAATGATTCTATTGTATACAAATAGTTTAGGGGTGGTTACCCTCTTCAATGCTCTTTTTTCTTAAAAATACGTAAATACCTTCATCCCCTTTTTATTGTGCAACACGTATTTTCTTCGGATTTTTTGGCCTGAATTCATTCATATTCTGCAATTTTAATAGCAAATAATTAATAATAATATAATATTAATAATAATAGTTGAAATAGGCAATTGGGAGTTTTTAATTCAAATTTTTTTCAATTTCAGATGTTTATTAAAAAACAAAAGCGCAATTTAAATTCAATATTTTATAATTTTTCCCGAATTGATTTTGAGAGTTATTTTCCACGATTTTTGCGTTTTTAGTCTCCATTTTTTATTTTTTAAAATGGCATAAGCAAACTTATTTAGTCAGGCTTTTATTTCAAAATATTGAATTCTTACAATATTGTGTTAATGCAAACTCAAAACTATAAAATTGTGGACATTAGAGGTTGAAAATAATTATTCAACTAAGCATTGGTTTTATGATTCTTTCAAGTATGAAATACAATTATTGTTAAAAGATACAGTTTTGGAAGATATGAAAATGAAACAAAACCATTTTCAATGTTTCGATATGAAATTATTCTGTTTCAAACGTTTCCAATTTAAAGTTGTTTAATTTTGAAAAAATCCATTTGAAGTAATTGAATGTTGGAAGTTTCTAGTTGAAAGCTGATTAAGTAAGGTATGAAATTGTTCGATTTACAGTTCTGAAATATTTAAGAAAATATTAAAGCTTGAAAAAACTCATGCTTGAAATTAAAAAAATTGTAACTGTAATAGATTTGAGAAATTTCATTATTTTTACAGTATCCAGATCCCTTCACTCAAGTTTTTTCAATTCTCTGGCTGCATAACAATTCATATACAATAACTTAGGCTACCTTCTTTCTTCTTGATGAAAATATTAATTTCTATTCTATGTCACAGACTAAAATTTAGAAGACGGATATGAATATGGTATTAAGAATGAATTATTGAAATTTGAAAAATAAATTTAATTGAAAATACTGAAATAAATGAAAAGAATTAAAACTATAAAATGAAACTGAAATGAAAAATGCATGACAAAAAGTTTTCTGGGTTTCGGTTTTCTCCTCAGTGTTCACAAAATAAAATGGTTGTCTATATTTATTCATGTAATGAAAAATTTGATACAAGTAGTAATAAAACATCAACTAAGACATATAATTTGTAACTTATAAAATAATTTCCTTTATTTTCTCCAATTGACCCTTAACGGTTACACGGGGTGATAATAACGAGAGAAAATTTTTCAAAAACAAAATTTGCGAGAAAATGTTTATATATCACAAAACGGTATAAAATTTAATGGAAAGTAGTATACATTTATTGAGGCCAGAATGACGATGAAATATTTCTCAAACAAAATTTTCCGAGCAAAGTTTTCAAAATATTTATAATAATTAGCTATGACAAAAAAATAGACTTATAACGCTAGCAGGATCTGATAAGATTTCTGACTTTTAAGGCTCCAAGTAAATACAATGCAACACGACATAGAATACAAATTGATCAGAGTTGCCCCTTACTGAAACCAAAACTGAGTTCTCCCACCGAAAATCTCCCTCTTACCGCACACATGAGACGCACCTGCGCGAGAACTCTGAGAAACTTGAACGGAGTACCGTTAATCAGGTACTCGTGACCCATCGGGTGAATAGAAAGATAGGGCAGTACCTGCAGGGATGTGGACTGGGCCAACCTGTGCAAGTCCACCCCCCGGAGGTAAGCCTCGAATTTTGCCAAAATTGTCTCTTTGCGTGCCTGTAGGCACAGCAAATCCAGGCCAGGCCACATATCATCTTGCCCACACAGCGATAAGAGATTTTTAACTTGCAAGACCCAGTTAAATTTTAGAACAGCAGTACCCGAATCAGCCAGGGTCTGCAGCCGTAACAAACAAATTCTAGGCAGTCTTTCTTCCCCCATGCCCAGAACCCTCTCCAACCAGTTCAATGCCATTTTTAAGATGTTATAGGCAATTGGGACTCGGCCTAGCTCTAGTCTCAGCGCATAACACGGAGTGTAAGGAGGAAGTCCAAGCACTTTCTTGAAAAACGCGGATTGGATGACCTCAACCTCCTCACAGTATCTTAGTTCCCAAATTCCTATGGCATAAAGCATAAAATTGGCTACGAGACTTTGAAAAAGAATAAGTTTTGACCGCCAAGACTCTGCTTTGGAGTTCCGCAGAACTTGTAAAGTTGCCCCCGTGGCCATCCTTGCGGCAGCTATTCTTTTATTGCAAGCCAGTGCAAAGGTACCAGAGCTCGAAAATGGTTTCCCCAGATAGCTATATTCCCTGACCATCTCGAGCTGCGTGTCATTGAAAGTGAAACCCGGAATCCTAGGTGGCTTTCCTCTATGAAAGATCATGGTCTTGGTCTTCAAAGTGTTAACCCCCAAAAGATTGAGGTCACAATACTCAGCAAGGACATTAATTTTCATCTGAAGATCAATGCGGGAATCAGCAAGCATCACGATATCATCGGCATATGCCAGCAAGATAACCTCCATCAAATGATTGATAGATATCCCCCTTACTCCCCGATTCCGGAAAAAATCCTCCAGGTCTCCAATCAACAAAATAAAAAAGACCGGACTTAAAAGTTCACTGTGGAAAAAAGTATCATTTCGAGGCTCGTTTCCGGTACTGAAACAGTCCTCCAAAAATATAGTATCGAGTGGCTCTATTCTAATGTCACTTTATTTTGATGCCACTAAATGACGTTTTAGTATAACTTTTTTGGATCGAAACAGGACCGAATTGAGAATCAAATTTTTTCTGATTCAAATGTTTTCTGTTTCTCTTAAGCTTGAAGTTGCAAGAAATTAAAACAATTGCCCTGTGCATTATTTTAGTTCGCTAGTACGTACCACTTTTCAATCTGAAGTTAGCAAAGTAAAATAGCACGAACGAAGGCTTCAAAAAGAGACGATTTGGTATTATAACAGGACACTAAAAAAATGATGCTCAAATAGAATGGAACCATAGTTTTTACAGTGTTCCCCTTGGAGAAACCCGCAAGTCACGTCCACTGGGTCAGTGAGACCCTCAGGTGTACGGATGGACATCTTGGCAGCATCGTAAAGACTTTTCATTATCCTAATGAATTTCGTGCTAATGATCAGTTTCAATAGTTATTAAAGAAGAAGTTATTAAAGAAAGTCGTGATTGACTGAAGGAAATGCCCTTTTAAAATCAACGAAACATGCAAAAACCTTACTACCAGGAGCGGAGAGATGAATCTGAACAATAGAGTTTAGAACAAATATATGGTCCAAACAGCCTCTGGAAGCCTCGATACCTGCCTGAAATTCGGGTATACAATTCTCAGCGTTTGTCCACTCAACAAGCCTATCCAAGAGGATCCGTGTCAATATTTTCGCAATTGCATTCACGAGGGCAATATCTCTGTAAGATCCCGGATGCTCTTTATCAACCTTCTTGAATAACATGCACATGAGAATAGTTGCCCAAGAAGAGGGAACCTCCTCAGTCTCCCAGATCCTCCTGAACAGACACTCAAGATAGTCTAGCCCTAATTCAGGTAAGGCTCGGTAAAACTTGGCGCGGACACCATCATGTCCAGGGGCTTTCCCCTTTTTACATTCACGGACAGCAGCCTTTATTTCATCTTTTGAGATTTGGGCAACCAGAAGGGGATGCGCATTTGTATGCCAAGAAAGATCAAGGTTCACTTTAGGAGGATACAAAGTATTCGCAAAAGCTTGCCACGATTGAATGCCAATGTTAGCACCCTGTGGAAGTCTAGGCTTAAAGAAGTTAACTGCTATCCGAAACTCCGTAGTGCCTCTGGCAGATGCAAGGGCCTCTTGGAAGGCCTTCTCGTATAAAATTTTTTTGGAGATCAACAGTGAGCTATAAGCTTTTTTATCTGAATTACATTCTTTAATATCCGCCGGCGCGAACCCTGACATTTTACACTCTTCTAGGCTATTTTCAGCTTTTCTTTTGGTATTGAAACATGCCCAATTAAACCAAGGCTTTTTCCCTATAAAGCGCGAAGAAGCAGCAGGAGTCATAGAAGCAGTTGAGGCCGTCGCATTAATTGCCGAGATAAGATTTTCATTTAATTCAGCCACCGAAGAGCCGAGCACCGCCTGTGCATCCGGGAGAATCAGTGAATCTAGGAATACCCCCCTCTATCCTCCCTCCAAGACAGCCTTGCATTCACATTAATTTCACGCTTTACAGTGTTAGCCTCACGTAGCCCCCTCCTCCCGGGAACAGTAGTTCTACACAGACCGGAAGATGGTCCGTGCGAGTAGCGATTGGAACAATTTTGAAGTCAGTTACCAATTCCATGAAAGGTAATGCGCATGCTGCGAGGTCTATAGTACTCCCCCCTCCAGAAGAGAGGCGAGTGAGGCTATCCGGCCAATCACCCTTAAATCTTCCGTTCAGAATAGCAAAACCGCGTAATTCTAAACACTCAACTAGGATAGTATCCCGTTTACAAATTACAGGGTCGGAAACCAGCCTCCGCGAGCTCGCATTCGCCCCCACCGGTATAACATCGGGGCATACCTGATTCAGATCGCCGATCCACGCACTGAAGCCCCCCCCCCAGAATTATAGGTGTACAAGGATGTAACTCTTCTAATCGGTCAAGTATCGTATCCAAACCATCGCGCAAATCTTAATTAATTCATTATAAAGACTCGGTTTAAAATAAATGAGACCTACAGTAAAAACCACACAATGGTCGGCGCAGTTTACAAAAATCCACTCTGGGGATGTATCCAACAACTCACATGTTACTCCCGCTAGCTCTACCAAATTTACTTACCCGCTTCGCATCCACAGTGAAGAGACCATGCTGGGACAGCCAAGAGGGGGTTGCAGGCGCCGATGGGAACCAAGTTTCGCTCAAGCATAAAATATCCGAGTCCAAGTTAAACATTGATAAGTCTCCGACATTCGAGAATCCATGACAGTTCCAGAAAACAATCCGAGCTAACCTCCCTCTCACCATCAAGGACAAATCATTTACTGTCCTTACGGGAGCTAGTCGATCCTCTTCGCGGTGTTTTTGTCTAGTGGTTCTGGATTGGGTTTCCGGATAGAAAATTGCTAATAGAGCCTTCCCTGTTTCGACGAGAGTCCTTGGTCGAGGAAGCTGATTGCGACCCTGACCCAGTTCTTTTGGCAGGTCTAGCTCTCTGTCTCCTGTGTCCTTCGCCTCAAGAAATGTCTCTAGCAAACTGGATGGAGGGCAAGCAGACATGGCAATAATCTCGTCAGCTGACAGCACTTTCCCGTCGAATTCCAAGTGGTTACCTTTCAATATTACATCGAAACCTCGAGCTATTAGGCTGCTCTTATTCTGCATAAGCTGTCTTCTCGCCAGCCTTTCAAACTTCGACCTGTCACTCGAGACTGCCAATCCCATTGCCGTGAAGGGTTTCGATTCTTGAAAGACCTGGAATCTTTGAGACGGAGACCCCAACCTAATCTACACCGGTCTAGCACCAGGCTTCTTTCCCAAACGAAAAGCAGATTCCACCACAACAGATTTTACATTAGCTTTCGAGAACACTCCACGTACAGACGAGACTAGGTCCTTATTGCATGGCTCAGTGTCCTTGAACTCATGCAGAATCACATTTTTGGCACTGGCATCCTTTCGGAGCTGCAAAACCTCTTCTTTCAGCAGTTTTATGTTGTTTTCCAAATCCGTGTTTTTCTTCTCCAGATCATTGTTCCTTAATTTTAGAGATTCTGTTTCTCCTCTCAGAAGGTCTAATTCGCCTTAAATCTGAGCAACCGAACCCTTTAAGGCAGCTACATCATTTTTGGTTATCGAAGTATCCTCCTTTATTGAAGTTAGCAGGGCCTCGAATCGCGTTACGTCAGCTGAAGTCATACCAGAAGCACCCATTCTCGGTACGAACCTGAACCGGTCAGCTGTTTGACAGCCTGAGAGTCAATCTTTGATGAACCCATAGTAACCAGAAACTTAGTTCACTATTTTCATCGAACAATACACATCAAAATTTAGGTGAAAACCTCGACACTAAAACAAAATTCGGCTGATCACTAGCCCCGCACTTCACTTTTAAAAAATCAGACACAGTTTCAGTTAGGAAAAACCACTACAGGCGAAAATAGATAGATCAAACACGCGCGCGACCAACAGGCCCGACGCCATATTTCAACCTATCAAGTTTTCAAAATAAACAAATGCGTTATAAGCGTGAATGGAAAGTAGTAGAGGAAAGGGCTCGAATTTGATATACCAACTCCTTTTCGATGAATTGCCGGGAATCTATGGACCGAAATTCGACCAACAATAGGTCATTCGAAAGGCTATTTAATAACCTTTCGGATGGTTCAATTCATTTTTTCATATCATCAAGTTTTTTTTGAATAAAGATTTTCCAAAAAACGAGTTTTTCGAAAATCGGTAAATGGTGGCTTTAATTTGATATACCTATAAAAACATAGAATTACATGAAAAGTAAGCAAGTTTCCGATATGAAAATATTGATAATTATTTTGGATGATACAAAGTATAATCGAATCTGGTATTTGACATTCTGAAATCTGCAAACAAGACAAATTGGACAATAAGCGTTTGTATACACACTGCACTCGTCATTGTTATGATCACATGAATCCACACTAAACAAGCACCCATGGTATATCAAATTAGAGCCACCCGGTACAAAATGTTCATGTTTAAAAAGCATAACCACTGAACAGCAGCATCTCCATATCTACCGAGCAATACTATTCTACTAACCCTACTTCACTACTACATACAACATTTATTGGAAAAACTACATTCCCGAAACAATGAATAGTCATTCAAGACTTCCCTGCAATAAACTAAGAATATCCGATTTTTTATTTTTCTGTCTCACACTTTCTGTGAAGCGAATGAAACAGTGAATCTGTCACTATTTTCTACTACACTTAAGTGCGTTCAGTTCCTACTATCACCAACCTAGTACATGTTTTAGTTTTCCAGAAATACAGGTGGCTCAAATTCAAGCCCTATATCATATTCGAGCCATTTCCTTTACATTTATCAATACGAGAATAACGATGAAAAAATTTTCAGTACAAACTTTGGAGAAATTTCTCAAACTAGCTATGACTTCGATCTCGAGTACTTCCACTTTGTTTGTATTTATAATTATATGGTGCTGATTTCATGAGCACTTTGTTTCCCGTTAGAAAATGTATTTGCTTCCTTATAGAGGAAGCATTGGTTATTTTTTTCAATAATATGCAAAACAAGGTCTTCATTTCACTCAATTTAGAAATAGAAATTAAAAAAAAATACAAAATGACAAAATAATACGAAAAATTTTTTAATATAAAGACAGATCAGACAAATCAGACAAATCAAATTCTTCGTTTGAAATGGTAATTTTTTGCGCTGGCAAAGAGAAGAAGAAGTTCCGTCTTAACCAATTCCTTCCCCAGCTTTATGATTCCTTCACAAAAATTGTCAGAATTACTCTATTTGAAAATTTATGATCAAAAAGTTAGTGAAAAAAGTTTTACTATAAAAAAATCTTGTGTTCAAATATTATGCATTACCATAGCTTCCTTACTCTTCAGTGAAATGTATCAATGCTATGGGTCAATCGATTCGTCTTGAATCAACACATCTTTTCTATTCTCGCATCAACTTTAGATTATGAGAGTGAGGAAATTTTTACTGTAGAAAACGATTCTGGAAATATATCAATTACAATAACTTCCCTACTATTTGATCAAATGTAGTAACATTTTAGGTTAATCGATGCTTCTTGAACTAAGGAATCTTTTCCATTCTCGCATCAAGTTTAAATTATGAGAATGAGGTAATTTTTACTATAAAAAACGATTCTAAATATATATAAATTACTACAGCTTCCTTACTGTAGAATAAAATGTATTATTATTATAGGTCAATCGATTCGACTCGAATCAAAAATTCTTTTCTGCTCTTGCATCAAGTTTGAATTATGTGAATGAAAAAATTTTACAGTAAAAAATTGATTTTCAAAATATATAAATTACCATAACTTCCCTGCTTTTCAATGAAATGTATTGATATTATTGGTCAATCGATTCGTCTCGAACCAAGGAATCTTTGATATTTGTGCATCAACTTTGAATTATGCGAATGAAACAAGTTTTACTACAAAAAACCGATTTTTAAAATCTTATTGAGTCCTAAAAAAATGCAATAAATATTTTGAAAAATCCTCCGGTCAGGTTCAAGGTATGAGTGAGGAAAATAAGCCCTTCAAATTTCATCAATTCATCTGCACCCGTTTTCTAGTTATCGTGTTCACCAAAAAGTGTGACATACACACACACATCCATATGTCCATCCACACACACACACACACACACATTTGAGCCATTGCTTAGAACATTGTATTGGACATTTTTAAATTGAGGAAGTTTCAATTGAATGAATGTAAAAATTTTGGAACATGGTACCATTGTAAAGCTTCCTCTATAAGAAGCAAAAATCATAGAGGCGGAACAGGCTTGGACAGAAAGTAGTATCAGGGTAAGGAAAACGATAGAAAATTTTCAAAAAAATACAAAAACATCTTATAGCGTCAATGGAAAGAAGTGCATTTGTTAAGGAGAGAATCGTTACGTCCCGAGCAAGAGGCGAGGTTAGTATGGAAAAAGCGAGAAACAGAGAGACCATTGTGCTGATTATGAAAATGTGACTAATTAGAATTTGTGAATGGTTAATTACAATGAAGGGTGATTACTTATTTAATGGAATCAAATTATTCTTGAGATGGGTCGTACACAAAATCGCCAACGTTGGATTTAGAGTGGTTTGTGTGAACTGAAATGATCGTTTTGGACTTTTGTTTATTTATCAGCTGTTATAGATAATCATAAATTCGCTTTTAGTGATTACCTGAGCTCAAAAGGTTCTTCTAATGAGTGATTCGTAAGAATTCCTTCCTGAGAAAATGTAACTCTGTCTATGAGTGAGTTAAGTATTCGTCATATAATTTTTGACTCAGTCATGAGCAAGGAATCGGTCGTGAGTTAGGAACTTTTCTTTTGGTTGAGAAATAAAAATGATATTTGTGTCTATCTGATGAAACACTGTTCGTCACAAAGTAAGTGAATTGTCTGACCGCATCTGTGCGTTGATCACTAACAAGGAGTTGCCGCCGTTGTCCAGTAGAAACAGGAAGTAAAGGTTAGACAATTGAGCTTCGACAAGACAACGATGTTATAAATCATTCGTTTGTACAATCTTGCTACAAAGAGAACAAAATGTTGATCCAGGGTATTTATTCGAACTATTAACTACGGCAGAGCTTGCGAGCACGTGAAGTATACCAATGGCTATCATGCACTTCGAAATTCGTCTTGCCCCGAAGGTGACCTTGCAACGTATCACAGAAGGACTTATACTCTCCAATTATTATTATTATTATACCATTAAGCCATTTCCCTTTCGGGGTAGGCGTGACTTGCTCGGTTGGGGAATAGTAAACAGGTGAATAGGTATAGAGTAGGTTGGTATATGGGCATAAGGTATATAGGAGTTTTATAGGTGTTAGGGATAGGTGTTTTAGATCGATCTGGAATTCTCGTGTCATTTATTTAGATGACACGTTCATTCCGCAACACTGCTCCGACCCAGGTTGCTGATCAATCTCTCTAGCGATCACCCCAAGTGAGGAACCTCACAAAATTGTTATGTATGGTTCCCCACTTGGGCCCATTAGTATCCAAAGTCTCTGTTTCAGGCGCCATTCACACTATTGTCACTCTGTTTACAAACTATT
>CAKNXH010001004.1:0-12601 GCA_932178445.1 Andricus quercusramuli
TAAGAAACAAGTGGATACTTATCTTTTTTTTGGAGTAACATTACAGTAAGGATAAAGTGACATTAAAGTGACATTGCAGTGAGCCGAAAGTGACAGTTGTGAACAGTGTTAAAAGAAGTGTTCAAAAATGGCGCAAGGACTTCGTCCCAGTTTTCAAATTGAAAAACTTAATATTAACAACTATGCGGTATGGAAATACAGAGTAAAGCATATGCTTATGAACATCAAAGTGTGGTGAGTGGTGGATAAAGAAGCACCAGCAATTCTGGATGAGGCTTGGCAAGAAAAGGACGATCAAGCTTTTTCTACGATTGGTTTGCTCGTGGACGACAACCAATTAGTGCACATTGCGAACGCCACCAGTGCAAGAGACGCCTGGAAAGCATTAGAAGACTACCATCAAAAATCGTCAGAAGCCAGTATAGTCCATTTATACAGAGTCCTATGCAGAATGCGATTAGCGGAAGACGGTGACATGGAGGACCATGTCAACAAAATGCAGGACACATTCAACCGAATGACAGCTCTTGGAGAAGAGATCAGGGATAAATTTGCAGCGGCTATGTTGTTGGAGAGCTTGCCAGAATCATATGACACTTTGGTCACCACTTTGGAAAGTCGAACTGAAGGTCTTACGACATCTTTGGTCAAAAGCAAGTTGATCGACGAATACAGGAGACGGAAAAATAAACTGGCTATCAACAACATGACCGAATATCAAGGTGAAGCGGCGATGAAAGCTCAAGCGCGCACAAATTTACAGAAGGAATGTTTTCTTCTGCAAGAAGACAGGGCATTTTAAAAGGGACTGTGAAAAATATCAAGCCTGGAAGAAAAAGCAGGAGAAAACAAGTACAGTCACACAGTGCGAAGAACTAGCTTTTACAACAAGAGAATGTAAGGAGTCGAAACCTACAGAAGAGGTTTGTTCAAAAGCTAGGAAAGTGAATGCTCAAGAACAGTGGTCGGCAAACTACTGCCGCGCGGCAGCCTTAGCTGCCGTGGCGGGTCGAGTCAAAATCTCGTGGCAGTACCTGCTGCCGCCATAAAGGTCCAACCCGCCACGGATGCTTCTTTTGTTTAGCGGTTTGAGTAACGGGGATTAAAATTCAAAACTAAAAATTCTTAAATTTCAAAATTAGCAATTTGAAAATTTGAAATTCGAAATCTGTGGATTTTTGCGATCAAAAAGAATCTAAGAAACGTCTAAAAACCCAAAAATTCAATGAACAATAACACTTTTAGTTTACATTTAATTTTCATTATTAGAAACGTTTTAATTTCTAAAATTAGCGTAGAATGGCATTGTGTAAGCTTATGAAATTCTTTTAATATTCGATCTTCTTATAAAGAAAATATAAAATTACTTTTCATACAGGAATACGAAAAAAACATTTTTAGTTGAAAAATGAGGAATTTGAAACAACAAAATTTAAAATTTATTATTTTTACGACTACATGACAATCTACAATCTTTTCTTAAGAGAAAAAAAATCAATTAACGATAAATACCTAATTTTGGAATTTAATTTCTCATACTTTTCGCATGAAAATGTGAAGACAAGATTTTCAGTTTTCAAATTGGCAATTTGAAACTTTGAAATTCAAACTCTGTGCGTTTTATGATTGCAAGTACCTGTAATTAATAATATATACAGGGTGTCCACGCCAGGCCTTACCAAAAAGTATGCAACCCACTATAAACCGCCATAAGAATAGCATTGTCGTTCAATTGTCGTTCATTGTCATCATTTTATTATATATGAAATTTACCAGCATGGTTGTGTCTCACGAGTGAGAGTAAAGGAAGGGGCTTTCTTACTTTAAAATATTGGTCTGAAAAAATGAGCAGAAGAATAGCGCACTTCAATAAATTGGATTTATTGATAATATTAGTCAATTTTTTAAGTTAGTTTAAAAGTAACCGTTAATAACATTTTTAGTATTTCAAAACATTGACTTTTAACTTCCCAAGAACAACTTTAGATGTGTGTAATCGCAAAAAAGCCACAGGTTCCGAATTTAAAACTGTTAAATCGCTAATATAAGAATTTAAAAAAAATTGATCGCTAACTTTTTATTCCCATTGAGTACTCCGTCTGACAATGAACCCCGGCCGAGAAAAGCTAATACAACCGAACCCTACGCAGGAAAACCATAGCGTTGACGAACAAAGCCCGGGAGGCGAAAAAAATTTCTTGGGCCAAGCCTGCCCTGACCTGAAAAGCGAGTAAAAAGTTTGCCGACCACTGCTCAAGAAGGAAAGAAGGTTTGGATCATGGATTCAGGGGCAACAAGTCACATGGCCAACAACAAGGATTTTTTGAGGAAATCGACTCAGGAAGAAAAGGAACGGTTCGTTTTGCAGACGATGAAGAATTTGCTGAGATACAAGGGGTCGGATCAGGAACCATAAAGTTTATAGTTGAAGGACAGAAAGTGACCGTGAAAGTGAGAAACGTGCTATACGTACCAACCTTAAGCTCAAGTTTACAGTCCGTAAGGAAATTAGCCGGGAAGGGTTTTAGTGTACAGTTTAAGGGCAATAATTGGGACGTCGTTAGCCTCAAAGACGGAATAGTGAAAGCGACTGCAGTTTTAGCACCATCCCAACTCTACGAGCTAAAACTAGTTAATACGGTGAGGGCAATAAACAAATCAAAGGATAGCATGAATCAAGATCCCGTTTCAGATAGAGACCAGGATGCAGACAATACATATAATTCTGTCGTGACAAGCCGTCGGGTAGCACGCAGACATAAAGACTCTAAAGATATAAAGTAAAGTTCCAGTTTTCATTTCCATTCTTAAGTTTCAAGTTCTGTATCAGAGTTTCCTTTGTACATCCGAATATACAGTTTATCTATTTATTCTCACATATAGTGTTTGTTTCTTTTGACCTTCTTATCATACGCGGTTACTATATTCCATTATTAGTTCCAACAAAATGAAATGTTACATACTGTAACATAACGTAGCCTAAAGTATAATAATTAGAAAAAAACTTCAAAAATGAAAAAAAGTTTGTTTAAACATTGTTTTTATCCCCTCCATGTTCACTACTTAACGCTACGCCATGCAGCATATAGATTTCGAAATTTAACTTTTTTTATAAATAAAACTATATAAGTCCCATCGGAAAAGTGAAGGAACTGTCTGCTCCGATAATATTTTTTGCTGCTTTGGAAAAATACTAAAACATTTTACTTTTTTATCATAAAATGAAGAATATTCAGTTGTAAATACACACAAAGTATCATATAATCAAGAACATTGCACAGTAAAAGCACACTAATGAATTGCTCATCGCATTTTTTGCGATATTTTAATTTTGTAGTCCGGTATTTGTTGCCATATTTTAATTTTCTAGTACGGCAAATGTTGCCGGGCATGAATTTTCCAGTTCCGATAACTGTGAGATAAACAAAATTTCTTTTCGTATTTCTACTTTTTCGACAGTAAGCATTGCTTTAAAAAATATATAAAACTTTATTGGTTAACGTCTCGTGATGTATACAATTAAAATGATACAATAAGTTGTAGAATTGAAAACTTGATTGTTGAAGTTCAAATTATCCAAAACGAGGTTCGGGATGTGAAAGATCATTATTTGATCTATTTTTTGAATTTTTATTTTTTGAAGGGTGCTGGACTTTTATTTACAATCTTAAAAGCCAAGTTTTTTGAGTTGAAACTGAACGTTTTTCTGCACAATTAGCCATAGAATACGAATAAAAAATTTCTTTTTGAATATAATGTCTACTTTATGGGGTCAAGAAATGACATTTTTCACTATCTTCTTTCAGATTAATTCTAGAAAGTTGAGCTTATTTTTTGAAATCTATAGTTTGTCTTTGACTTTTCAGTTCTACAGAAATAATAAGTGAACGTCAACAGGAATCATTTTTCAAATAGTATTGTATTTTTTCTGATAGTCTGACATTGTTCTTACTTTCCTCTCCAGTTTTTTTTATTCATGCTCTAAAAGTAATTGTCAGAAGAAAATTTAATTCTTTTGTATTTAACATTTTTCATAAGAAAAAAGGTTTCAAGACAATCTTAAGAGAACTTTGGAAGGTCCGAAATGCCCACGAAAAATACTTGTCTGATGAGCCGGAAAGTAGATATTTTAGTTGAAATATCGAAAATTCAAATTTTGATCACACAACAAATAATGAGAAATCAAAAGAAGTCCTTTTTGCGGCCTAACTATGTAAACTAAAAAAAAAGATGAAAGGACAGAAATTGTGCACCGAAAAAAGCTTTACTTGGTTATCAATCACTTTTTGATGGGATGCGTAGTTTTTGTTTTATTCACAAAAAACAGCATTAAAAATAAAAACTAAACGAAATTGATACAAACGACAAAAGATATGAAAAAAATGAATAGACAGAAGTTGCTCATCCAAAAAAGAGCTACAAATTTGTCATCACTGAATTTGTTAATAGGACGCATAGTTTCTGTTTTAATCGTAAAAAATAACATTGAAAATGAAAAAATTAAATTTCTTGAAAGACGACACAAGGAAAGACCGAAAATTAATAAAAAAAAGTTGTTCACTCAAAAAGGATATAAAATTTCGTTATTTATAATTGTCAGAAAGGACGAGTATATTTTCTTCTCATCGTAGAAAATAAGAATTTGAATTTAAAAATTTTTTAATTAAATGTATAGTAAATAAAAAAATTTTAATTTTTGAAAAAAACGACACGTTCGTTCAGCCAAGAAAGATTTACAAATTTGTTATAAATTTGTACATTTTTTCACTGGTTAAGCAATTCTTTCATGAAATTTAATTAAAATTACTATTTGACACATAAAAAGCAGAATGTACAGAATTTTCATGGAGTAAATCTGAAAAGTGTTCTTTTTCAAACCTGATTATAAAATTTTTGATTAAGGACTGAAACAGAAAATTGCATTTGCTGAAATGTGAGAAAATTTTTTTAAGTGGATTGTCAAATTCTTGGAAACTGAAATTTTAAACAATTTCCGGCAAAAATATGTATTTTCTACAAGAATAATTGAATGTTCAACTAAAAAAGATCAAGTCAGAATGGAACATTTGCAGTTAAAAAATTTATTTTTAACTAAACAAAGACCTTTTTTCGACAAAGCAATAAAACTTGCAAGCAAAGAAATGATTTTTTTGCTATATAAATGAGCTTTGAACCACGAAAATGTATTTTCAACAAAAAAATATTTTTGGCCGAACAGCGAAATTTTCAACCAAAAATATTAATTTTTCACCCAAAAAGATTTATTTTAAAAAAAATACATGGATTTACAAAAAAAAATTTGAATTTAAGGAATTGTCAACCAAAGAAACATTCTTCAACGAAATATGGAATAGTTAAATTGTTGGTTAAACAAATTATTTTTCAGGTAAAAAAAAAACTAAATGTCGATTAAAAGCTGAAAAAAAATGTTTGGTCTATTAATAATTCGAAAAATATTCTCGCAAGTTTAAGATATATATTCGGAAGTTTTGAAAAGATACCAGTTCCTTTAATTTTGATTAAATGATAATTTTGGATAAATGAAACCGTTGACGAATTTTAAATATGAAATTTCTTCTTTAACGTATTTGGTGGTAATTTAAACAATTTTCATTTGTTTATACAATTTTCCCTCTGTTAATCGTAAAAAATTATTATTTTCTGAAACTAATCACACAATTAACGAATGTTTAGAGTAATATATTTTTAAATATAATTTAGCAACTTTTTAAACAATTTTATTTGCTTTAACAATTTCTTTGCCCCGTAAAGTGTTAATTTTAGAAAATGTCTACTTTCTGGGATAGATAACGTATTTAATGAATTATAAGAGTGATATTTTTATGTGAAAGACAGTTTGCAGTTATTTAAGCTATTATTCATGATTCACTTGGGCGTTTCCATAGGACAGGTGGAGAAAATTCTAATTCCTTTTTATCTGTTACACTATGTAGCTTATTATTTAGTATTTTGTTATGGCAGAACTCATACCTTAATTTTTATATCAATAATAATTTTTTAAACAATTTTTTTCAGTTACGTTATTGATAGTTATATTTTCAGATCGATTTCATTGATAAAAGAAACTAATGATTAATAAAAGACGTAGCGTAAGGTATATTCAATTAAAGTAGAATTTTCAGAAAAACTGCAACTTTCTAGCCTTATTCAAAGAGAGTTTTATTCAGAATAATAATTACATTGTTCAAACAATCATGTTTCTTAACTTCAAATAATTTTATTACCTCACTCTAAGTAAAAAGGTGAAAATGAGTTGAAAAATTCAGAAAAAACCGTCACTTTATAAATCCATTCTGAGAGAAAATTGCTTAAATTAGTAATAAGTTTTTTAAACAATTATTTTTTAGATTAATGAAGATGTTTAAGTGATGTCGTATGTCTGAGTGTTGTAAATGTAATAATATAATATATAGGTTTTTTATGACATACTTCAGACCAAAGAAAGGAGATTCATTGTTAAGTCCTTTATTCCATATTTACAGCTGCCAACGTTTCGAAAACTGATGTTTTCCTCATCAGGACAATTAAAGATTTTTTGTTAAATTTCGAAGTATCCTCAACATCTTAAGTTTTTCCATAGGTTTCTATTTCTCTTCCTTCATCACTTAAAACTCTTCATTTTATAGTTGAAATCTTGTTTCCATGTTATTGTATACCATTATTATTATTACCATGTTATTAATGTTGTTAAATTGTTTTTAGTGTTCTGAATTCAAGATTGTAAAGTAATAATAAAGTAAATAATAAAACAATCTTAAATGCAGAACACTAAAAACAATTTAACAACATTAATAACATGGAAAAAAGATTTTAACTATAAAATGAAGAGTTTGAAGTGATGAAGGAAGAGAAATAGAAACCTATGGAAAAACTTAAGATGTTGAGGATACTTCGAAATTTAACAAAAAAAACGTTAATTGTCCTGATGAGGAAAACATCAGTTTTCGAAACGTTGGCAGCTGCACGGAGAAAAATGGAAGGTCTGTTTGGCCATCTAGATGTGCAGACCGGCCATATTGCAGGGTCAACTATAGGACAGTCCTTGAATATGGCTAAAGCGATTATCTCTAGAAGTTTGAAACAAGAGGTTCAAATCGACCATCTCAAAGTGCTGACTCGATCATTTCGGACGGTCGAATCGGTCATCTCAAAAAAGCTGACCCGATCATGCTAAAGGGTTGATATGATTGTCTCTAGACAGACCACTCGATGGTCTGAGATGGTCGATTCGATTTTCTCAAAGTGTTAACCTGGTCATTGTGAAGGGTTGGTTTGAACACCTCGGATCACCGCTTTGATTATCTCAATACAGTCGATTCTATCAGCTCGGAATGGTCGATTATATTATCCCGGAATTTCAAAATGTATATTTTAGGAGGACAAATTCGATTATTGCAGAGGGTCGATTCAAATATCTGATACGATTAAAATTACTATTTCTAAGAGCAAAATATATATTTTTATATTATTTTTGAAAATTAATAAAAAAATTTGATTTGATTTTCTAATCTGGACTAGTATGGAGTCCTTTATTAATTGATTTATAGTAAGCATTCTGATAATAATCTTCAATACAAAATTACTAATTTGTAATATTACATCGTAACAAAACAAATTAGTAAGAAAAAATTCTTTATGAATTTAATTTTTAACGTTTTTTCTGTGAATGAGTAGTTTTTACTGAAGATTGGTGTGGAAATACTCCTGACTATTCATCAATTAATAAGTCATCGTACTATGTAATCAGCATAATTTCATAGTAATTCAGATGTAGAGTATAACATATTCTATAGCGTATTCGAAAACAATATATGGATTGCAAAAATGATAAACCCTGACGTAACCTTAAAATTAAACGAAATATTTAAATTAATTATGAGTAGGTTTAAGTTCGCTAAAAATGTTGATTATAAATGCACAGTTTTATTTTTAGAATTAGGAGCATAAATATAAATATAACTTATATGATAAAACAGTCACTGCTATATTTAATATATACCTATGGAGATTTCTTCATAAATCACAATTTCGTTACAGCCTTCGTTAAAGCTAAATCTAGAATTCAATACAATTACGGTCGAACATTGCACTTATAACATAGAATAAATTATTAAATATTATTAATTATTTACTATTTAACGCACTTAAACGGCTAACGTTCACAACTTTCGCTTGTCTGACGATTTCCTTCTGCGTGAGCACACTGCGTATAATGCATTTCTTTTTGCTAAATACTTTTCATCAAAATCTTGTAAGAGCAGTTTGTATCCAAACTGTACTCGCGAAACCGGAAAGAGCTTGATATAGTCGAATATTTCATTATCCTTTAAAAATGCTGCTCGCTCGAAAATGCACAATTACCAGTTTTCCTTTCATTCTTCTAAGGTGCCCACGTTGTGTTGTAAATACTTATAAGCCGTGGTCGAAATTCGTCAGGTAGGAGAACGGAATCTTTAATAGAATAAAAAGTAGCTACACACTAGTTTTGATTTTGATTCCAGGGCTCAAATTGACTAGAAGGCCTTAAAAAAGTCGGATTAGTCGTTTAAAATTATAAAGGATGTTATGAATCGCACAAGATCTCAAGTCTGAATATATTGCATTCTCAACAAAATAGTTGAACTTTAACCAAAACAGACGAATTTTCAACCCCAAGACATATTTTCAACAAGAGAGCTGAGTTTTAAATTTCAAAAGTCTAATTTTTTAGAAAACAGTTGAATTTCTAGCCCGAAAGATTAATTTTCAATTAGTTAATTGAATTGAATAAAGAATATTTGCATTTGCAAGCAAACAGCTGGAAACTTTCAAGCAAAAGAGATGAATTTTTAAAAATTTAATTGAAGTTTTAGCCAAATATTTAAATTACAAACTACAAAATGAATTTCCAACCAAATGATCGAATATTCAAACCAAAATGATTAAACTTTAACCAAACTTACTTGAACTTGCAATCAAAAGAGATAAATTTTCAAGAAGAAGGCTAATTTTCCACAACATGGTCGAATTTTCAAATAAAATAGATTAAACCCCTACGAAAAATAATAATTTTAACGAAATAGTTTCTTTTACAAGTAACTTAAATTTTCAACAAAAAGTCATTTTAAATGAAAAAATAGAAATTTCTTACCAAATAGTGAATTTTATAAATAATAAAATTTGGTAACCAAACAGTAGCATCAACGACAAATCAATTTAATTTTTAAACAGAAGAGGCGAATATTGAAGAAAAAATTTAATTTTCAACCAGAAAAGGTGAACTTTCAACCAAAAATACGACTTTTTTATCATAAAAGATAAATCTTAAAGTAGAACTACAAATTTGCTATTGGAAAAAAAAGAATTTTCAACAAGGCACTTGAATTTTTGACCAAAAAAATGCCCTTTGAACAAAATTTTTGCATTTTCAACCAAATTTTCGAATTCTAAAATAGACAAGAGTTACACTTTTACACGAAAAAATACGCATTTTTCAGAAGACAATTGAATTAACATCTTGGAAAGATGAATTCTTAACAAATAGTTTGTTTTCAACAAAAAATATGAATTTTTAGGTAGTTGCATTTCAATCAGTACAAACAGTTGCATTTACAATCAAGTAGCTAAATCTTCATGCCAAAAAGACGAATTTTTTAATAGACTATCCATTTTTCTACAAAAAAATTACTTTCAAACCAAGAAAGATAAATTTTCAACACAAAAAGTATACTTTTCTATCATAAAAAAAAATAATTTTTAATCCAAAACTATTACTTTTTTATTCAAAAAAAGCAAATATTCAACAAGAGAATTAAATTTTCGTTCAAAAAACTTGACCAAATAGTTAAATTTTCAGTTTAAGAAATACTTTTTTTACTCCAAAAAAGCGAAATTCTAAAAAAAAGTTAATTTTTCAACTAAACTTATAAATTTTCTACAAAAATTATGAATCTCCCACTAAAAAAAGAAATTTGTAAGAAATTATATAAATTTTGAACCATATAATTAAATTTTCAAACAAAAAAGATTAATTTTCAAACAAAAATGTAACACTTAAATTTTCACTGTAAACATTAATTTTAAATTAGGAAAAATGAATCTTTTACAAAGCAGTTGAATTTTCAAAAGAGACGAATTTTTTATATAAAATAATGGAATTTTCAACTCAATAATATGTAGTTTCAACAAAAAGGTCAGCTTTCAATCAAATAGTTGAATTTTAACTTGACACATTTAGTTTTAAATCCCAAAAATAAATTTTCAAGAAAATTCACACATTTTTAACCAAATAGTTGACTTTTCAATCAACATAAATTTCTACAAAAGGAAAAAACGAATTTTTGAAAAACCACATTAATTTTTAACGAAATAAGTAAATTTCTAAAATATGAGAAAGAAATTAATTATAAATGGAACAGGTAACTGTTCATTTTAAGAAATAGACTTCATTTAAAAAATTATTTTGTAAAAAAAGACTATGTAATCTTTCACAAAAAAGTTAACTTTTCTACGGCATAGTTATCTTTCCAAAGAAATTTTTGAATTTCAAAGACAAAAAGACGAATTTCCTATATAAAATAGTAGAATTTTCAAGCGAAGAATATGAAATGTTATCCAAAAAGTTCATTTTCAACCAAATAGTTAAATTTTCAGTTTGAGAAATAATTTTTTCACTCCAAAAAGGCGAAATTCTAAAAAAGTTCATTTTTCCACTAAACATTTAAATTTCCTACTAAAATTATAAATACAAAATAATGGAATTTTCAACCCGATAATATGAAGTTTCAAGAAAAAGGTCAGTTTTCAATCAAATAATTAAATCTTAACTTGACACATTTAGTTTTTAATCCCAAAAATAAATTTTCAACAAAAATCACACATTTTTGACCCAATAGTTGACTGATTAATTTTCAGCCAAACAAGTGATGTTCTAAAATATAAAATTGATAACAATTACCTCCGAATATTTGAATAAGTTTTTCCCCACAGTTCCAGCTCTCCATCAGCTTCACGTATGAGCTAGACCCTTACATCTATCTTTCCACGAATTTAAATGTGGAATAGGTGACAACTGGAAGATAAAGTTTTATTGTAAAATTCACAATTAAAAATGAAGTTTAAACTACATAATTAATGCTACAATATTCAGTGATTTAAATAATCAAAAATGACTTTAAGCTTGTATTATAATATAACCTAAAAATAATAACAGTATCAACTATTTCGAATGTCACGTAATTATATAAAATAGATACTTACAAATATGATCGTTTATATTCTCATCACTAGGGAATAACACGAGAAACACCTCAAGCACAACACTAGCAATACTAAAATACTTGCGAATTCTTAAAAACTACTCATCGCTAATTATGAGCAGCACACGGTCCACGCGTCCGTTATGCAAATTGGCACCAAACACCAATTACTAATACCCGGTAACCTACAAATTTTCACGCGTATGATTGACGCGCAAACGTCGAGCAATCGAGCATATGAGATGGTTTATCTAGTCCTTCGGGAATGGTCGAAATGAGTGAAAAAAAAGATCCGCGTATTGACCATACCGAAATACCATACTGACTATGTCGAAAAAATGTTGGAAGGACCGTTCGACCATATAGAAAGAATGACTGGCTCTGTAAATTTTGACTTTCTAACTTTGACCATCCATTTTTCTCCGTGTGTAAATATGGAATGAAGGGCTTAACAACGAATCTCCTTTCCTTGGTCTGAAGTATGTCATAAACAATCTATATATTATATTATTAAATTATACAATTATTTTTGTTGATTTCAATTGGATTATTGCCTCGATCTAAGTCAAAAGTTGGAAAAGAGTTGGAAAATACAGAAAAAACCGTGACTTCCTAAATCTATTTTCAGAGAAAATTGCTAAAATTTATAATAAGTTGATTAAACAGTTATTTTCGTGGAAAGTGGTATTTTATGTATTAGAAATGATATGTATGAAAATTTTGGAAAACAAAATTTCCCCGGACCGGGTGCGCTCGAATTGAGCCAGCGCAGCGGTCAGTTTAAATAATTGCAAACTGTCTTTCACATAAAAATATCACTCTTATAATTCATTAAATTCGTTATCCATCCCAGAAAGTGGACATTTTCTAAGATTTACACTTCACAGGGCAAAGAAATTGTTTAAGAAAATAAAATTCTTTAAATAGTTGCTAAGTTATATTTAAAAAATATATTACTCTAAACATTCGTTAATTGTGTGATTAGTTTCAGAAAATAATAGCTTTTTACGATTAACAGAGGGAAAATTGTTCAAACAAATGAAAATTGTTTAAATTATCAACAAATACGTTAAAGAAGAAATGTCATATTTAAAATTAGTCAACGGTTTTATTTATCCAAAAATATAATAACTTTTCACGATTTAAAAGCTAAAAGAATTGTTTGTGCCACCTTAACGTTATAAAAAATACGTGAAGAAAATTATAAAAGTGATTCTTTCTTGTCGGATATTTTAGGGCTAATTGAGGACTAATTTGGGCCCATAGTCCCAAATTTGGGGCTCCAATATTTTTTTTTTTAAATTAGTGTTTGCGCTAGCTTAACGTTAAGCTAGCCGAACATT
>CAKNXH010001005.1:0-46013 GCA_932178445.1 Andricus quercusramuli
GTTAATAATGCTATAAAGAAACTAATGAAAACGAAACTCATTTTTTCATTATTTGCAATGATTATCTACTTAAAATCCATAGATTTGGTATGACACACGACAGATACTAATGTGCAATTGCAATTAGTCAAAAATAGTCGACTTTTAATAACTATTTAAACATTTTTTGTAAACAAATACACATTTCGACCATTTTTTCATGATTTTATTGCATAATCAACTAAGCCTTTTCATAAAATAATGACAAAATGTGCAATTTGTCTATAGAAAATATTCACTAAATTATTCTCAGTCGGTTAGATTAACAAACAAAAAAGTGCTTTCTGAGTGAGTTCCCCTTGCCTTTCACAGATCGGGGTGCTTTTTGAGCAAGTTTCCCTTGCCTCTTACATATTGGGGTGCTTTCTGAGTGAGTTCCCCTTGCCTCTCACATATTGGGGTGCTTTTTGAGCGAGTTCCCCTCGTCTCTCACATATTAAAGTGCTTTTTGAGCGAGTTCTCCTCGTCTCTCACATCTTGGAGTGCTTTTTGAGCAAGTTTCCCTTGTCTCTCACATATTGGGGTGCTTTCTGAGTGAGTTCCCTTGGCCTCTCACATATCGGGGTGCTTTTTGAGTGAGTTCCCCTCGTCTCTCACATATTGTAGTGCTTTCTGAGCGAGTTTCCCTTGCCTCTCACATATTGGGGTGCTTTCTGAGTGAGCTCCCTTTGCCTCTCACATATCGGGGTGTTTCTGAGTGAGTTCCCCTTGCCTCTCACATATTGGGGTGCTGTCTGGATGAGTTCCCTTGGCCTCTCACATATCGGGGTGCTTTCTGAGTGAGTTCCCCTTGTCTCTCACATATTGGGGTGCTGTCTAAGTGAGTTCCCTTGGCCTCTCACATATCGGGGTGCTTTTTGAGTGAGTTCCCCTCGTCTCTCACATATTGTAGTGCTTTCTGAGCGAGTTTCCCTTGCCTCTCACATATTGGGGTGTTTTCTGAGTGAGTTCCCCTTGTCTCGCACATATTGGGGTGCTGGCTGAGTGAGTTCCCTTGGCCTCTCACATATCGGGGTGCTTTTTGAGTGAGTTCCCCTTGCATCTCACATATTGGGGTGCTGCCTGAGTGAGTTCCCCTTGCCTCTCACATATCGGGGTGCTTTGTGAGTGAGTCCCCATTGCCCATCACATATTGGGGTGCTACCTGAGTGAGTTCCCCTTGCCTCTCACATATCGGGGTGCTTTGTGAGTGAGTCCCCATTGCCTATCACATATTGGGGTGCTGTCTGGATGAGTTCCCCTTGCCTCTCAAATATCGGGGTTCTTTCTGAGTGAATTCCCCTTTCCTCTCACATATTGGGGTGCTGTCTGAGTGAGTTCCCCTTGCCTCTCACATATCGGGTGCTTTCTGAGTGAGTTCCCCTCGTCTCTCACATATTGAAGTGCTTTTTCTCTGAGTGTTCATAATAAAATTATGAACAATAATGTTCATAAACAATTTTTGTTAACAAATACACATTGTGATCATTCTTTTCATTAATTGACTAATTTTGTTTTAAATGAATTAGTATTGTCTTGCCAAAAACCCTGCTTGTTATGTTTTTCATAGCTTCAAAAGCTCTTACTTACAATTATAAGATTCTGTTCAAAAAGTGTTTGTAAAAAATTGTTTATTCAATGTAAATATTTTCTATAGACAAACTGCACGTTTTGTCATCATTTTATGCAAAGGCTTAGTTGATTACGCAATAACATCATGAAAAAATGGTCGAAATGTGTATTTGTTTACAAAAAATGTTTAAATAGTTGTTAAAAGTTGACTATTTTTGACTAATTGTAATTGCACATTAGTATCTGTCGTGTGTCATACAAAATCTATGGATTTTAAGTAGCTAATCAATGCAAATAACGAAAAAATGAGTTTCGTTTTCATTAGTTTCTTTATAGCATTATTAACAATATTTTGGTTAATCTAACCGACTAAGAATAATTTTCAGTTAGTTATTACATCGATTTATGTCAGGTTTTAATCAATTTGAAAGTCTTTAAATAAACGGTACGTGTCGGGCGGTTTTGTCCAAAAATGTGCTCTTCCCTCACTGTGCGACGCTGAGACAGCAGCGCCGTGGCAGCGCACGGTCCCACTAAAATGCCATTATCTCGTTATCGTTATCTAGAAGAGTCACCGTCAATTTTTTTTTTTCAAATCAAAGGTGAAATTTTAAGGAATTGAGTCGTCTTAACAAGAAAAGAGAAATTTTTTCCCTTCTTGACGAAACACTGAATTCAAACTTTTTTTGGTCATTTCTTTGTTCAAAATTGAAAAGCAAATTTTTTTGGGAACTTTAAATTTAAAGCGTATACTTTTATCTGCAAAACCTACAATTTTCATTAGAATTCGTTCAATGGTTGCAGAAATATAGATATTTCAAAAAAATGTGATTCCGAAATTCAACATGGCGTAACTCCCGTAATTTTGAAAATTTTCAAAAATCCATTGGACCCCAAATGTCTCTTATATAACACTATGATTTCACGAAGTTTACCTAAAATCGAAAAACCGCTTGCAGATCCTGATATTCCTGACGTATAGTGACCCTTATGGAATAGCATAAGTAAATTAAGATGCGTTTGCATTACCGCTCTCTCTCTCTCTCTCTCTCTCTCTCTTTCGCTTACACTCTCGCTTTCGATCACTCGCTCACTCGTTCGCTAACACGTCCCAAATTTCGCTATCATCAAAAATAGATTTAAGGCGTTAGATATAAGATTTTATGTAAATAGGTGTAAATAATTGTAAATAGAAAGGATAAGATTTTATAAAACATGTAGAAGGAAGTGTTGTAAGAAATGGAAGTCATGTAAACCTTTAGAGGACACATTATGAATAAAGAAGAAGAAGAATTTAATATCACTAACAGTTTCCGAGTTTCACATAACAGAGCCACCTGAAGCTAGCATTACTACACAAATCCAGAGCACTCAATTAGCACTACATTTCTGCACGAAGGAGAATTTGATATCACCAATATTGCCGGGCGCAAAATTTTCTTTCTGCAGCATGAATTAGCACTAAGTAAGCACTGAATTATGGCATATTGCCTATATCGATATGACAATGTTGTAATTCCAGCTTCCGGGATTTCAATGCTTCGATGGGTCTTGTGATATTTTCTGGCAACGTATATTTCAAGTGTATCAACTCGTCACAGAGATCTCTACCATTAATGTCACTTTCCTTACGATGCATCAGTGTTTCTTCTAATTGTTTACAAAGTCGCATTTACAGATTGGGTTTAGAAGATTTTTTCAGATCATATCAAAAATACTTTTTTATTCGTGTCTGAAGTAAGTCATTTTTAAACTGCGCATACGCAAAAATTTTGTACACACTTTTTGCTGAAGTAAGATCCTTTAAGAACAATTTAAAAGCATGAAAGGTACAAATTTAGAGGTTTATGTTACAAATTTTTGTAAGTGGTCGTCATTAGGGCCAACTCTAAAGAAATTTTACCACTGCCCATTTGGTGCATGGCCTGCGGGGCGAGCTAAAAAAGGGTCATCAAAGTCTGAATTTTGAAATATGGCAGACGTGGAAAGGCATGATTAGACACGAAAAGTCATCTGATTACTATTTTAATAAAAAATGTTAACACTGAAAGAAGTCGAGATTCAACACTGCGCGCTTCTTATTTACCACTGCGCGCTTTTTATTTGACACTGTCCTTATGGGTAATACTGTCCCTTAGAATATGCTCTGGGTATCACTTTGCAAAGATTTATGACCTCCATATCTTGGACAATTAGCGTACATGAGCATTTGAAATCCTATATATAAAAAGTCCTTTATTGCCACAGATTAAAAAATTATATTTTTTCAGTGATCATCACTTTACTTCACATCCTTTTTATCTTGGGCAATTTTTAAGGTGCAGGAAATTCATGTGATGCGTATGAGCGCATTTGAAGTTGTATCAGAACCAATGGAGATAATTTAAAAATAGAAAATTCAAATTTTTCTCACTTTTCAGAAAGTTATGAACACCATATATCTTGGACAATTCTTTAGATATGGTAAGAATTTTTTGGCGCATATGAGCGCATTTGCTGTTGTTCCGAGAGACCTCGAGAAAGTTTTAAGCTTAACCTATTTTTTGAATTTTCAATCATCACTGCGCAAAGTGTTGAGGGTTGTTGTCAAAAAGTTGTAAAATTCAGGTCTAACCCGTTTTACCATTTTCATGATATAATGGATTTTTTAAAAATAATACTAGGATAAAATACTTACATCGAAGTATTTGAGTTGAGGAATATGAAAGTTATGCTTAAAGATAAATATCACAGTTCTTAAGGTGCTTAATTATACTCAAAAGTCTATCCCCGCAGTTCTGTTTCTACTCGGTAACGCTAATATTTTAGGATAGAAATTTGAAAAATCCAAAAAAACAAAACAAAAAATAGTTCATTTTATTCCTGTTTAAGTTTCCACGTAAAGACAAGAATGTCCCCTTACGGAAAAGAAGTATTGGTAAGTTTTGGATCTAATACTTCTTTCGCGAATAAGTATTGGAAATCCAATACTTTTTCGTGAAAAAAGTAATGGATCCTATAATTACCAATACTTCTTTTTCATAAGGGTTATTTGTTCGTGAGATTATGAAAAACTTTCGAAATGTGTATCGTATGATTTTCGTGTTACCAAATTCGGTAACACTTTTTTTAATGACCGAACTTGGCTAAACGGCACCGAATAGATGAATTTACGTGCAGAAACTTTTGGTTATCTATCGTGCGGATTAGCTCACGACGTTAGCCTAACGATCGGCCGACTCGTATAATGACCAAAGGCGTTTCAGGACGTTAGAATAACTTTATTTCAATGGAAAGAAGTTTAAAGGAAAGGCACATTTTTGTATTTCAAATCGCCTGAACTGTTAATTACATTATTTTATTTCATCATTATGTATGACATATGTACAACTTTTAATACTAAACGAAAAAATAAGTTTTATAAAGTTTATAAAACTGATTTAAGAGTAGCGGACATGAGAGATAACTAAACAGAGCTTCATATAATTTCCAAAACCTGTTATAAACAAACTATTGGACAAAATTGATTTTTTTGTTATTTGCAATGATAACCTAATTGAAATCCATAGATTTTATATGAAATATGACAGATAACAATACGCGCTTAAGACTTTTTAAGAAAACTGCCGTCAACTGATTATTCAAGCAATTTTTATAAACAAATCCACACTTTAACCAGTTTTTCATTAAGAGGCTTCTTTTATTTGTACCGAATCAACTTTAAATGTTCTGCCGAAGACTCCTAGCTGTCATACCTTTCATATTTGCAAAAACTTTTCATTATGTAAGCAATGTTCATAAACAAATGCATATTTTGACGATTTTTTCATGAATAAGCATAATTTTTTGCGGTATGTACTACAAATGTCTTTTCCGGACTCCATGCTGTCATATATCTTTCAAATTGATAAAAGCTATTATTTCTTGAAGCGAATTTTAAGCCTTTTCATGAAAAAATCGTGAAAATGTGCGCTTTTTCATGAAAATTGTTTATCTAATCAACAATTATTGCCATCATGAAAAACATTGCAGCAAGGAATCTTCGGCAAAACATTTCAAGTTGTTCCGCAAAGTAATGAAGCTAATGTAATGAAGTAATGAAGATAATGGGTGAAGTGTGAGTTCGTTTTTTAAAAATTGTTCAAATTATTTGTAAACAGCAGCTTTTCTAAACTAATTGTGAGCGCACATCATTTCGGACATAAACCATAGACTTAAAGTAACTAATCCTTGTGAATCACGATAGAATGACTTGTTTATAAATTTGTTTATACCTTTGAAGAAAATGTTTTACTCTAACCTACTGTACATCATTAATGATAATGATAATGATAATGTCAATCATCACATGAATTTATGGCCTGTTCTAATGAATTTCAAAATCTCAAAAGAAATGGTATTACTGATTTTGCAAACAAATTATCTGCACAAATGCGCGTTTTTTAGGTGTTTTCACACGGAAAAAAGAAGTTCATTAAACTTTCTTGAAGTATTACAAGAGTCGGGGATGAGAGCGAACCTTGAACAAATTTTCTATATTCTGTATAACTTTCAGGATTTAATATAGAACTAACCTAGAATAACTCTACAAGAATTCTGTAAACTTTATATTGAACTCCGATTTGAAAAAGTTTAATAAAATATATAGAGAAATTCATGAAAGAATGCTGAAAACTTTCGAAGAAATCACAATTGAGGTATTGAAAGTTTGTAATAACATAATTATAAGGTTTAAATACCTCAATTCAGTCAAATCTATAGAAAAATTCTTCAAAAAATGTTGAGAAATCTCATAGAAATTCGATTCGAAGTATTGAGTGTTTGTGAACTACTTCAATCTAAGATCTATAGACTTCAGTTCTTTAAAATTTAGCTGCGCAGTCGCTACTGTGCGCAGGCAGCGACTTTTCCGCATCGCTCCCGCGTGAAAAAAAAGAATTCAAGTCATAGAGAACATTAGCACGCGTTGAAAATTAAAATATTAAGTTTGCCAATAACCGACACATCTCTAAATGGTAAATCCACTACCCGGGTGCACCGGAACGTGCACCAGGTCGTTCAAGACGTCATCTACGAGAACTTTTTTAGAATCTAAATTGTATCAATAGCCAAAATAACTACCAATGGTAAGTCGATGATCAGGATGCACCGGAACGTGCACCAGGTCCTTTGGCACGTATTCTACGAGAACTGCTTTAAAATTCAAATTGTGTCAACATCCAAAATAATTAAGTGTTGAGTCGACGATCCGGGTGCACCGAGTCGCGCACCAGGTAGTTTAGCACGTATTCTACGAGAACTTTTTAGAAATTTGAATTGTTTCAACCACTAAATTAACTACCGTCGACTCACCATTGGTAGTTATTTTGGTTATTGACACAATTTAAATTTTTTTAAAGTTCTTGTAGAATACGTGCTAAGCGACCTGGTACACGTTCCGGTGCATCCTGATCGTTGACTCACCATTGGTAGTTATTTTGGTGGATAAACCTCAAGATTTCTAAAGAAATCATCAAGTCAAGCTTCCTTCGATCGTTCTTTTATATTAAGAAAATATGAGAGAAAACAAAGTTTTCATATTTTTGTTTCGGTCTTACGATCCATTCAGAAAAAATTGAAAAACTAAATCGAGTCAAAATTCCTTTTTATTGACGTTTTGGCCCCATCTGTGGGCCTTCATCGATACAAACATCTTAAAGAATAATCGGAGTCAATCATAAATATACGTCGCAGCGAATGACAACATTTTACAATTTTGTGAAGTCAGATATCATTCTGAAGTTTTAAAAATCATTATGAAGTTTGTAAAAAAAGTATTGGGAAACTATAAAGTCCAAGGAACTTTCCCAATATGTTAAAAAAGGTGCATATTTTGTAATTAAAATGCTGTGAAACAGCTAACAAACTGATGTTTTTTTACAAACTTCATAGTGATTTTTAAAACTTCAGAATGATCTGACTTTACAAAATTTTAAAATGTTGTCATTCGCTTCGACGTATATTTATGATTGAGTTCGATTATTCTCTAAGATGTTTCTTTCTGATGAAGTTCCACATATGAGGCCGAAACGTCAATGAAAAGGAATTTTGACTCGATTTCTTTTTTTAATTTTTTCTAAATGTATCGTAAGACCGAAATAAAAATATGAAAACTTTGTTTTCTCTCATATTTTCTTGATGGCAGTTTGGCTATTGACACAATTTAGATTCTAAAAAAGTTCTCGTAGATGACGTCTTGAACGACCTGGTGCACGTTCCGGTGCACCCGGGTAGTGGACTTGCCATTTAGAGATGTGTCGGTTATTGGAAAACTTAAGATCTTAATTTTCAACGTTAAAAATTGAAATAGATTCAACTTTTCCCATGTCATATCTTATTTAATCGATTCAAAAAATATAGAATTGGGAATTCAACTTTTAAAATTATTTGCAATGCAAGCCTTTAATTTCATATAACTTATATAAACTTATTCTATATAGCTATATAACATCTTATTAATCTCAAACCTACTAGAATTTATAACCAAAAAAGAATTTGCGATTAAAAATTTGTTCGAAATTTAAAGTTTCCAAAATTTAAAAAATGTTAAAAATCCCGAAATTTGTAATTACCTAAATTTTAAACTAAATTTTCGAAATATGATATTCTTGAAATTACCGACATTATAAATATAAAACTCCAGAAATTTCAAATTTCCGAAATCATTAACCTAGAATTTTGAAATCACAAAAATTTGTCAAACAGCCCTTCACAGCTGTAGCTTATATTTTAGATTTTTTTTTATACTACAAGTTATGTTAGCTGCGAGGTTTTCTCAGGAGCTCCGAATGTGTAGGTAGGGGGTTCGAACCCACAGCGAATAATAATTTTAATAGCGTGCGATTATTTGTGTAGTGATTGTTTGTGTAATAGTAAATAATTATGTACTTAAATATGTGAACAAATATTAAAGCATAATGATAATAATAATGATAATAAAAAAGATTTTTTTAGGCTAAAAATCGGCCATGATTTTATAGAACTGTTCTCTATAGTTTCGAGACTTCTCCGATGTAGACTGTATATTAGCTGGACTTTTACATTTTCTAGAACTATTCTACGTTTTTCGCATTTTAGAGAACTCTGTATTAAATTTTGTAGAATAGTTCGATGCAATGTAAAACCAAGAAGATTTTAACTTTTAATAAACTGCCCGTCGTATCCTCTACTATAGGACTAGTTCTATAAAATTTAATGAATTTTTTTTTTCCGTGCAGGCAAAAAGAAATCGCTTTTTCTACTAGTGTTGTTGAAATTATATTTCTGATGACGTTTCCAGAAAACATTTTGCCATTTTTTACTATTTTTTCATTTCATAAACGAAATATATGAGCAAATCAAAATTTTAGGCATGTTTGGACAAAAAGAAAGCGCCCTTCATCTTATTAATGTTGAGATGACAGAGCAATAGCGGTATCCCTGCATTTATATATTTAAGTCCCTTGTTTTTCCTTCATTCTTTATGAGGTGAATTGAAACAATCGTAAAATCAGTGATTCTTAAAAATACAAGCTGAATGAAAAGAGGAAATACGCTGACAGTGATAGTTGTGCATAATGGTTATAAGCTCTATTGTTTGACAGGAGTCCATGTGAAAAAAATTGGCAACATAATTGTAAGTGATAAATAACAAACTTTCGTCTAGACTCTAGACACATCCTTGGTAATACAACTCCAACAAGATCAGAAGAAAAAACGACTTTTTTCGTTTAAAAACGTCCATAATGTGCATTTGCTTACATCATTTGTCTATAAAATAAGCAAATGTTGATGAATGTCAACATTTTCTTAGAAAACATCATTGGTAACGCACGCAACCCCGAGTTAAGCACGGACACGGGCATTGCTTTCCTTGGCCTTCAGCTTATCTCGGAGGAATCCAGATGTAAACAGTCAGTGGCGATGTGAACCGTTTCCTATTAGTGTTAGTGTGAGCACCGCCTTTTTTGCTCTGCACATCACCACATTGTGAGGCCAAACGAGGACAGCATTTCTTGGAATAGTATATAGTAAGTGTCCTTAAATCGGGAGTTGAGTTTATAATTACAATAAGACAAGAAGATAAAACGATTCCTTTCTTATTACACTTTCCAATGGGTTCTATAAATCTTCAAATGCGTTTTTAGAAATTAAAACAGTTCAAAATTTACATAAATCCACTCTTAATAACAGAAAACGCAGTAAACATAATTTTCGTTTTAAAATGTATATACACTGCAAATGTGATTTTTAAACTCTGAATTCGTTCTATTGTGGGTGAGAAATAATAAGATAAAAATGCTTCAGTTTATTTTTAGTGTCCCATTTGAAAAAAAAGTCTTGTCCCAAATTTCAGAACTTCTTGGCAATGAACTTCAAAAATGTTGTAGCGCATAGGAGCGCATTTCAAGACGAATGCCTCCATGCCCGTAATTTTTAATTCAATATCACTGCAGAGGATTTGAGACCTACTTCACACTGCCCCTTCCCAAACATATTTTTGTTAAATAGCTAGCGCAATTTTTTTATTGGTGATGCATTAATACGCATTTGAAGTTATGACAGATAGCTATGATAAATTTAAAACAATTTTAATATTTTAGAAAAGTCTTGCTAGCTTCTCTCCCCATTTGTATCACTGATAACTCGGTTATCAATGTGGCGCAAAATATTCACTTTGCGGCGCATATATATTTTTGGCGCTAAATTTCTTATTGTTGACGCATATAAGCGTATTCACAGCGCAATTCAGTGGGTTGGAAAAACTTTAGAATTATGAGTGGGTTCGGGGACTGGTGCAACTGACCTTCGTTGCTTCCCAAAGCCGCGTAAGGCAAATGATGAAGCTCATGCACTTTCAATCGGTGTCTTCTAGTTCTGTGAGGGTTGCATCAGCTTCACTGTTTTAACAGGTTTTACCTTATATATTGAATATTACTTCATGGAGTAATGAGGTACTCACGCTATTCTCTGAGTACGGATGATAACTTGGTCAGGTCGCAATCTATTGGTGTCACTTTATTTCAATTTGAATAACTTCTGTATTTTGGGATGTGGGATGAACAAGAATTGAACAATTAAAAAAAGGATGTATAGTGAACTTTCTACTCACGCGGCACTTGGGCATGGGTTGAGGCGTATCGTGCCCAAGATAATTCGTCATGGAACAATATTGTAGAAAAATTTATGGAAATAGCAAAAAAAACTCAACTAAATCAGTTTAAGAAGAAAAAGTGAGGACAAAAGTCGAGATCCAGACCTTGCAAATATATTCTACCTTTCAATTTGGAAACTTTTTTATTTTTATGGTTTTTCAACTTACGTTGACTTGGTCCCGGACAGAAGAGAACACGAAAGATAAAGTGCAGAACCGATGCACAACTCCATCATCTGCGACAATTAGATGCATAATGAATAATGTGTCACCGTCTACCGCGATCCTAGCACGTTAATTAGGGGTGGGGGAACTCGATGTGTCCCATCCCTCTACTCCTTCCACCACTGACATCCACAGGTACATCTTACTCCCAAGGTGTTTTCAGAGCGTGGGGACAAGGTCGCTGTAAATGAAAATCCCTCGGTGCACTCGTGTTGCGGTCTATGATAAAAGTCAACTTGGGTCAATTCGCGAGTTGCAGACTATGATCAGTTTTTTCAAGCGTTCTTTCCCTTTCCCCTCATAGCTTCTCTCATTCTCTTGATCCTCTTCTTTTCCCAAAATTTTTCCTTCACACTTCTAATATACAACTTCACTTTCTTGATGCTGGCGTTTTAAAAATGTTTTGAGAAATATCTATTGTTGATAATTCTCAGTTTTATAACATTATTATAATATCAATATTAAGTCAAGTAAAATAAATACTAAGATTGGCAACATATTTCTCGTCCACTTCTATCATATTTATCTTACTTTATTTTATAGATATAGAATCCTATTAAATAGGCTACAAATAGTTGTCAAATCAAAAATATGTTATATATAACTTTATTTTTTTGTACTGTTGTATTGTCAGGCGTTAGTTGTGTGGAATAACTATAATCTATACTGTTATTTTTCTATAATTTCTCTTTTTATTTTTCCGATGCTTTTTATTCTTAAGTAGGCTTCTGTTTAGTGATGCATATCGATCATTTTTGGACAGAAACGAGATTTGCTTGAAACATAGTTGGATGGAACTGAAATGTAATGAAGATCAAGAATATGCAATGAAAAAAGTCGATCGAGACGAGACGATCATCTCGACTGAGTGATCGTTCGTCTCGATGTGATGAGTATGGTGTTCAAGTTTTTAATTTAATCTGATGAGATTTTTGAAAAATTTCAAAATGATCGATATGCATTACTACTTCTGTTTCAACTTAGAACAAAACTAAAACCAAATTATGAACGTTCCTTTTAGCATTCCTAAACGTAGCGTTCAGTTCCGAATGATAAGACTCAAAACCGTTTATTTGTTGCGCTATGGATGGAGAAACTTAAGCCAACCTGAATGATACCTACAAACATTTATAGTATTTGAATTATTAAACACTGAATATATAACAGAATGGATTCCAATTTTGAATCCCTAAGAAAATCGAATCCAAACGAATGAAATCTTGCACTCCTTCATCGAGGTCAAAAGGTTAAACTCAGAATTACTTCATCGCTTTCGTGCCTAAAAAAAATGTTTAGGACAATATCAACCTAATTTTCTATAAAATTCATTTTAAAACAGCTTTCCAAAGCAAATTCAATCACCTGATTTCAATAAATAAATACTAGAATAAAATATATATTTCGTTAGCAGAAATGATTTGATGTTCGAAAGTTCGAAAAAAGTAATTTTTTCGACCTTTTTTAATCCTGCTTCCACAGTTATCGTCAGAACCATATCCCCCTGTACAAATTCGTTCATCGCAATATGACAAATGATTCCAAGAAAAGTTTGTTGAAGAAAAAAAAACTGGTGGTAAATAAACTTACGTGAAGTCATAATTCTACTAAAAAACTAAATTTTGTTTGTGAAATGAAGCGTTTAAGAGACGTAATTTTTGTTCTCTTTTGTCCTTTCGGCATGTCTTTTATTACACGAAGACGCATGAGAATCCGAAGGAAAACATCAAAATACTTTAAAAAAAAGACTTTGCTGCGTCAAAGAGTAACAAAATATTTTTCATGATACTCGAATTATTGTGTTGTGATTTCTCTATATATTTTTGCAAATCAAATTAATATTTTCTCTTAATTTACAATCATATGATATTACTAACCCCTTTGCTTCTTTAATAATTTGCTTCAAAACAACTCTAGTCATACTTTTTTATTCATAATATTTTTATTGGTAATTATAAATCATTAGTAAACATTTTTTTTCCACAACAAAATAGAACCAAGTAGGGGATACTATCATAGGGTAGGTCAATAAAATCTGCACTTTTTAGGAAATTGAAAAAAATAATGTATAGTATGGAAAATGTCAACTTTTCATCTATTTCCATACGGAAGTAATTTATAAATAGTGGGAAGCGTAGGAAAATTAGATCGAAACGAATATTCGTAGAACTCTTACGAACACCGAGAACCCCATTTAAGTGCGGTTTCAGGCATGATCCTTAATGGCCTTTACTTAAATCGAACACAGCATTCGCTTGCTCCGAACGTCAACAGTCAGGGCCGCATGAACGATTTCTGTTGGATTTGGAGGCATGACGCAACCTGATGCAGCTACGGCGCTGAAAGTGCAGCCCTCCTGCAGTTTGTCACGCTTGACTGGGCAACCACCTTCCTTTTGGCCCCGCGGCTCCTCTCATCACGAAACCGCTGAGGCATCATTTCTCGGAACGACTTGAATGGGAAATACTTAAATGGGTTTCCCAGTGTGATTGTATAATATACAATTACTCTAGGATATTATTTCCTACTTGATTATGTTTTGTTATAAAAAACAATTATTACAAGTAATTCATGATTACTAATAAAATTATTATTATTAAACAAGTATCAGTAAAAAGGTTACATCTAATGACCCATCTCACGAAGAAGAGCATCTGCAAAGGGGTTAGTTATCTTGTACTATTGCAAAATATGAAAAAATACCAATATGATTTACTAAAGACTATCGAGAAATCACAACACAATAATTCGATAATCATGAAAAATATTTGATTACTCTTTGACACACCACAGTCACATCTTTGAATATTTTAATGTGCCCTCTTAGATTCTCATGTGCCTTTATGTTACAAAAGACGTGTAAAAACGATAAATGAAACAAAAATAAACGTCTTCTAAGAACTTCAGTTTACAATGAAATTGTAGTTTTTAGGGGAAATTGTGACTTTACGTAATTATTTGCCACCAGAATTTTTTTTTTCAACAAAGTTTTTTTAAATCATATAACATATTGCGATTAGCAAACTTCTACACGGGGAAATGATTCTGAAGATAACTATGAAAGCAGGATTGAAAGATGCCCAAAAAAATCATTTTTTTCGAACTTTAAATCATTTCTGCTAACGGAAGATATCGCTTTAAAAATCTGTAAAAACTCATAGAAATCTATTTTTTTCTATAATTTGCGAAAAAGTGCCAGTTTTCCCACCTGTTTTTGGTGTAAAAAGTGACCGATTTTAGGTCGATGACGTGGCGCATGCGCAGTGCCGCCATTTCCTGGCAACAGTGAAAAGAGTGGACGGATGGAGTGGAAAAAGTAAATGGACTCCGTGACAAAAGTGAGGCACAGTGAAAAAAGTAAATAAAGTGCAAACTGCTTCGTGTTACTCCGGGTGTGTTCATGCTGCCTCGGGTGTGCTCGTGCATCGTGGGCAGCCAACTTCATTCTATTTTCCGACTCCGTCCCTAACCTAAAACTCCGTCAGTTTCTTCGAAAATACGGTGTTATTGTTGCGCCAATCGACAAAAAATCGCCTTCTTTTTACACAAAAAACAGGTGAACAAAAACTAGCACTTTTTAAACAAATTATAGAAAAAGTATCGTGTCCCACACATTGAAAAAGCGACGATTTAAAACTCGTGTGATAGCCACTCTCGCTCCGCTCGGGTGGCTAACTTCACACTCGTTTTAAATCTTTTGCTTTTTCAACTTGTAGCACAATATACTATTATATGTATATATTATATGTCGAATGAGATTTTCCCTATCCTGATAGAAAAACTAAAAAAAAAATAAGAAAAAGTAGAAAAATGTATCATTCTGCTCACCCTTGTGGGTACGAAGGGGAGGAGTTGTTTAATTTAATCATTCTTGGGTAGAATGAAATTTTCGAATGGTAAACTCTACTAACCTGAACATCCGAAAATTACATTTCACGCAAAAATTATTCAAGTGAACAGCTTTTTCCTCTGTATACAAACTTTTTATTTTACAGAAAAGTACCGCTTCGTATTTAAAACATATTCAATGCTAATATTTATGAAGTAAAATGAGACTACTGTATTTTGAGTTTAGAGCTTGCGTTCACTAGCCTCAAATGGATATTTCCTTAGGCGTAAAAGTCAAAAGACGTTATTGAAACGTTTCAAAAATTGACCTGAAAAATGAGAGGAGGGGAATTAGTGGAAGTAAGGGTGGGGAAGTGAAGGGAAATGAGGAAGAAAAAGTAGGAGAAGTGAGATGTTATGGAAGGGGAATTAGGGGTGGTAAGGGGTGGGCCAAATAATTTGTTGGAAACATCTAATGCCTTTGTATATTGGATGTTTAAGGAACATTATTGTTTGGATTAACTTAGGACGTTTTTGAGACTCTGCTCTTATCGTTGGGAACTTCTTGACGTAAAATACGGTCACGTTATACTAGGGTGGAAATGCCACCATCCTGACATACGACAATAAAACCTTTTTTCACTGAATCAAGACCTGATGATCTGAGGAAAGAAAAAGTTTGCTCTTTCAACAAGGACCATTTTTAGGAGAGGATCTCTTCCATTTACGTCAATAGAAGCTGTACTCAGAATAATTAGGTTATGAAGACATTGAAGATTCAGAAGTCCGTGGCCGTCTTGACAGCGTGGAATGTATAATCGCGGAACAGAAAAAATTGATATGCAAGCTCTTATACATATGCCAACCAAAACGAGTACAATTGATGATTCAGAGGTCGGACTCCTCCTAGATATCCTCACGAAGAGAGGCATCTATTTCAGCCAGATCTTGGGGCTTAGGAGAACCTGCATGTCAATGTTCCTCCTTGGCCTGAAATCGCTATCTTCTCTCAGAAGGTGCCTGCTTTCCGCGGCTGGTCCTGATGTCGCTTCCTCATCTTTGCCTGCAGCAAGAATTTGGCAATGACTGATGCGAAGCGTGATGAAGCTCTGGGTGTTTCTGGTACCACAAAGTGTGCATACGCGCCATAAAGCCTTCGTGAACAGGGATGGTGCTGGCATCGTAGCAGTCCAAGAAGTCATTCTTGAGTTTATTCGTCCACTCAATGTAAGCTTCTCGCTGGTTCGTCGAACTCTAGTGTGATCAGAACTGTTCGCCGACTCATTGTCGGGTGCTCTGGCGTTGGTGGTGAAGGATAATTTTTAGTAAATATGAGATTGTTCATCATACATTGTTTTTGTGTTCCACTTTAATTTAATTGATTATTAAATGAGTTTAAAATAACAATATTGTCATCTCTTTGCATCAGTAATCCTTCAAATTTTGAAAAATTGAGGACAAAAGAGTCTAGGTTTAAAAGGAAAGAAGAATTTGCTGAGCATTGAAGACGTGAGTGATAGATGATCATTTTTGAAGCACCAATGACGTCAATGGTAGACGGCTATTTTGTATCTAGACAAAGACGTCAACTGATTTTTAATTTTGGTTCATAAAAATGAAAAATAGATACGGTAGTTGATATTTCAATAATAAAGAATGTGTTAAAAACTGCCCCTCGGAGTTCCATATGCGCTTAATATAAATTAATATTTAAGGAAGATGGAGACCGTAAAAACGTAGCAAGTCGAGTGAATTTTCGGGATTCACGTTCAGTGATGATTCGGCGGAATTCCGCGCTAAGCTGGAGTATTCTGGTTTTCTTTCGGCTGATGACCTAACCTCAATTTGTACTATTTTATGATTGAATTTTAGTGGCAATAAGGAACAGTTGAGGCAGAATATTATTCAGTCTTTCTTGGACATAAATACGTTAGCTAATGTAAGTAACGAAAGTGACACAGAGGATGAACAAGACGATAGGAATCACGAGTCTCTAAAAGACGATGACGATGATGACCATGAGCACAGGGAAGACGAAGGCGGCTGTAGCCGGGTCACAGAGTTGAACAAGAAAGTCGAAGAATTTGATCAATGACACCGCGTAGTTCGCGAGGATCAAAAACTGTCAAATTTTCTATGGGATTCAGAGATATTAAAGAAACGATTCGGGAATTTAATGGTAATGATAATTTTCCTGTAGAACGCTGGTTAGCCGGTTTTGAAGATGTTGCCTTGTTTTTCAATTGGATACATTCAGAGAAGGTTGTTTTCACAAAAGGATCATTATATCTGTTCGAGAATATTTTTTTATTATGCGGGAGATAGCATCTCGGGGTAGCATTGAAACTGATGCTTTATTCGATTACGTAATTGATGGTTTAGTTATAATCGACGATGAACTGTATAAGAAATTGGTCTAATTGGTCGCAATATCATTGAATTTGTGGAAGTCCTCACTAATCGAAACGGTACCAAGATTATTAAATATGCACGTACCTTTTTTCTAGGAAATATTACATTTTCCGAAAAAACAAACGTGATTTTCGTTCAAACGATGACGTGTTGGCACGTAAACAAGCTGTAATTTTTTGTTAAATTACTAGCCCATAAAAACAATGAGCACTGATACTACTTCAAGGATGCATTTGGAAAAGAAAAAAACTTATTTTTAGCAGACTGCCATGTTTACCCGTTCCTGAGCGTGAAATCGCAGAAAGACAGGTAGACGAGTGGTTCGAGAATGGAATATCTTCTGAATTCACGAGTCTTGTAGTGGTTACAAAAAAGAAATTACGTTTTTCTAAAAGCTCCATTTGGACTCTGTAATTCACCATCTGTTTTCAGCGGTTCATTGACTATATTTCCGTCCATTAGTTAACCAAGGAATTATGTTGATTAATTTTAATGACATCCTCATCTTGGCAAAAGATCCTGAGGAGGTTCTCAGGAACTTGTGGATAGTCGCTAGCAAATATGGTCTTAGAAAATAAAAAGTGTCATTTGATATAGTCGCGGATTGAATTCCAAGATCAAGTTATTTATAACGGGGGCATTCATCCTTCACCTAAAAATGTTGTGGACGTGATCAGTTGTCCCTTACCTAAATCAATTAAAGACATCCAGATTTTTCTTGGTTTGACCGGTTTGTCTAGGGAATTTATAAATCAGTATTCTTTGTTGGCGAAACCGTTAAGCGATTTGCTTTAAAGGACAAAAAATTTTGATTTGGGCTCGGCAAGAAGAAGGCTCTTAGTGTACTGAAAGAAAAGTTAGCTGATGAGGCAATATTGAAGTTCTTTGATCGTGCGCATCTAAAAACAAAGAACTGCGTGTCTTCTAGGGGTGCCCTTGAAGATTGTTACTGGCTGTAAGGCCTTTCAACAAATCATGCAGAAGAAGGAAATATCAAAAAAGATCTGAAGGGGGCGTAACTCCTTGCGGATTATGAGTAAAGAATTGAACATAGGCTGGGCACCAGAATGAAGCATGTTGATGCTTTCAGGTCAGCTGGCATCCCAGAGTCGCTGTTAAAGACACCTGACCCACGTGCTATTCAGAATTCGGTACGATCGTTACATCTCTGCCCTCTGCTTGGGCGTTAATTTCTTTGGGACCATTACTGGACAATTGTCTCTGACTGCTTATTAATTATTTTAACCATATTCAGCAGAAACCCTTGGTACAGTGACCCTCTATCCACAACGCGAAGACGCGTCCGGTCTTTGTCATAGGTCCTTCCATTTGATTCCAAAGGGACCGAAACCGAAGGCGATATATATATATATATATATATATATATATATATATATAGGGGAAAGTGGGGCACAGAGGACCGCTTAACGTTTTTTGTGCGATATAATTATAACTAGCATATACTTGAAATTTAAATTTGGCGTACAGATTTCGAAAACTATCTACTTCCGATAAATGCTTTGTTTGTAGGCATTTTATTTTTATTTCGGACATAACAATGACAAATTTAGGAACAAATTTTTGGACCTCTGTGCCCCAGTCCCCGGGGCACAGAGGACCTTGCTGGTCCTTCTATGTAATTCATATATAAAATATAAATTTTCAGAAGTAAACATATTTTATTATGAAAAATTATTACTATGACATTCGAAATCATCAAAAACAGAATTTCGAAAACTTAGGTCTTATCAGTTGTTATCCTAACATCTTGAATTTATAAATATCCATAATTTTTCAATTATATGGCGAATTAAACCAAACAAAATGTTGATTTTCATGAAGCAACTTTACAAAATGTTTAAGTGCAATTCGTACACGTTATTAAATCATCTTCTTCGTCAGCTGCAGTACAAGCATCGTGTGCCCATCCTTTGCAATCTCTGCATTGAATCCAACCTTCGTTCGCTTTAGATTGAAGGAATCTTCCGGGGCTATAGACGAATTCAACGTTGTCATTCTCCCTGGAGTCGCTGTAGCAGGAAGCAATTCTGCGTTTTGGAAAAACTAATTTTCTTGAGCATATTTTATTTTGTTCTTCGGCTTACTTACAATTCTTGAATGGTGATCGGGTTAATTCTTCTGCGTCGTGTCGGTCCTGTCTGCCCCACCACTACCTGGTCCTTTGTGCCCCCGCATTTAATTCCTAAACAATCCTACCTGCACTTGATACGTCGAACATTTCAGAGACGCAACTTCGGCAAAAAGTAAGCTAAGTGAACCCTAACATACATTCAGTTAACATTTCAATAAGAGGAGCACTGATGAACATGATGAGAAGGCTATATGCTTGAAATTTTCTTATAGGGTTAGCTTGAATTTTCGTTTTTTTCACTTTTTTCCGAGAGCGTTGATTCGACATGAGTGTTGACTTGACACAAACTGAAATAGTCACTGAACGTTATAATGCCGGTTATAGCGAAGGGATGGCGCCATAAAAAACAATCTTATTGAGCCGAACCCTTGTGCCCCGCCGGTCCTCTGTGCCCCACTCTCCCCTATATTTGGTTTCGATTTCTTAAAAATCAAAACGGGGAGCCTATGACAAAACCACTGAATGCGTCCTCAGGTTGCGGATAGAGATCCGGTCACTGTACCAAGAGTTTCTGCAGAATAAATTACAATCAATAATAGGCAATCAAGGACAATTGTCTTGGGATGATTCCGAAATAAAAACTCCCAAGCAGAGGTGTGACAATCCTGCTGGAAGCTGAAGGTCACGTGAATGAGGTATTTTAAACGGTGACTCTGTAATACCGGGCGACCTTCCAGAGTGTGCAGTCTTATCCTTGCATGCGAGGCTTTACGTATGAACAACAATGACACCAGCAAACTCAGTTTTAGATGCGGGTTGAAACGTTCGAATGCGCATAGCACCCGACAATCGAGCAGCAAACAGTTTCGATCGCCCTTGAGTTCGGAGTGGTGAAAATAATTAGGATGGAAACACGACGTCAAATCGGCGAACCCCTTATATTGAGTTGACGAATCGACTAAAGAATGACTTGGTAGACTGCTACCATGCCAGCATATATTCCTGTTAACGGCGGCTTCGTGGCGCGTATCCACACTCTATGGTACCAGAAACACCCGAAGCTTCAGCATGTTTCGCAACGGCATTTACGGAATCAGAGACGGACATTATCATCCGCATCAAAGAGCTTTGGCACAACCTTATAACATCTCATGAGGAATATTCATCAATTAGAGCCGAAGAGGTGAAGCAAGCACTCAGGGCACTACGAACTTGTTCGAAGCAGTACCAAATGGTTTAAAGAACTTTCGGTGGAAGTTTACATCTACACGCCAACATCTGGCCGGCATCGATTCAGCCTCTCCTAGACTTATCATCTGTCTGTTAAAAAGCTTGAAAGTTTAGAAACACATACTGTGATGCATATAGATTAATGCACCTTTGGGAAAATAGATTCACAATCTCATCTGGGAATTATCGTCTGACAACGAACAGCGTCACATTTGCGAGGTGCGTCTTTCAGGGCGACACCATGTACCCTATCCTCTTTTGCATCACACTTCTGTCACTACGTCTCGCACTACGCAATTCTCCTTCATAACTTTCCGGCTATTATATTCCGCTCACTTTTCTATTTTATATGCATAACATAAAGATCTATACTCCTAGCACAAAGAAGCTTCAGTGTGCTTCGAGTATCGTAAAGAAATGCACATAATAAATTGCTATGGACTTTGAATGGGACAAGTATACCAAGATGCATTTGAAGCAAAGACGAATTACTGGCATTCGCGAGGACCCTGCTTGTTGATATGAGGGTTATTAGAGTCCTTGGCGCTAAAGGGACCTGTTCGTGCTCGAGAACAACAGTCAGGATATAACGTCAGTCAAGGATGCTGTCCGAAGGAGACACAAGTGTATCCTTCGACAAATTTGTTCTTCCAATCTGTCAACGCTGAACAAGATATCTGCGACTAACATGCTTGCCGTTCCTGTTCTACTCTACTTGTTGAGGTTACTTTTATGGCCGATGTACGAGCTTACGGCCCTCGACATCGCCACGCGTGAGATCATGCATATGTAGAAGAGCTTGCGTATCAATTCGTCCGTTCTGCGATTGTATATCACACTACGTCAAGACGGGCGCGGACTTCTAAATCTTCAATGTCTTTGTAATCGAACTGTTCCGGCTACATATTTCATCCTTGCAAATGAAGAGATCCTCTCCTGAAAACGGTCTCCTGACCGCAGTGCTCTATCTAGATGCCTCACTACCAAAATACCAAGTGAAGAAAGCAGCGATAGCTGCAGAGTGTTTCATGTCCACGCTGTTTACTTAGAACACATACTATCCAGGTATCTTACTCAGGTGGAATTGACGTATCTCTACAGACACGATGCGTCCCTAAGAATGCTTTACTACCATCTTTATCGCTTTTATGGCGTTGACCACAAGCCTGCCCTGCCGAACACTCCAAGGGAAATAAAGTCATTTATCCAGAACGATAAGTGCCAAATTATCTAAAACCAAGAGTTTTGAAGAGGAAAAAGCGTGAGAGATATCGAAACGTTTTCAGAGAGGCGCCTTCCAGGGCGACACCAGACAGCATCAGGTCACTTATGTATTTTACGTGAATGATTCCAAGATCTATGCAAGAAATAAAGAGCAACCAGATATAGCTCAAAGAATTGTCAAGGACTACACTTGGGAGATTGGAATGAAGTTTGGGTTAGAAAATGCGTCAAGGTTCGTCTCAAGGGAGAAAGTCTTAATGGCATACCTGAAGACATTGAGCTCCTTGATAGAAGTTTTGTGCAACACCTTAGTGCTGAAGAGACCTATACATACCGAAGCACGACACAGAGCCGCATTCAGGTGTAAAATCTATAAAGAATGCTCTCAGATGCAGATAAAAACGTTTCATTCGACAGATTATGTCCTCAGAACTGTCGGCAAGGAACAAAGTATTTACAGCGAACGTGCTTACCGTCCCGGTAGTACTCTATTAATTTGGAGTGGCTCCATGGACGAAGAACGAACTCAGATGTCAAGGCGGTAGCGAAATACTGAATCTCGAATGTCTTCACACCAGGAACATTCTGGGTACAGTATAAATAGTCGCAAATGGACGAGACCCTCTTCTTAAAATGGTCAGAAAATACGAGAAAGTGTAAAAAGCAGAGTTTCTGCACAAGAAATCTTCCACAGAATTGTGAAGGATCACTCGATGTCGCATGAGCTAACGTTTGCTTTTCTCAAATCACCCGGATTGTGCTCGTGCTCAAATGGAAACATTTGAGCGTGCCAAGTCAGTGTCATTTCCACTTTAGCATACCGTTGGCTCATTATGAGCCAAGACATTCACGATGATAGCTGCAGAGCGTGTCTTGCATACCCCATGCACCCAGGACACATTCTATCTAGTTGTCCAACTCATGCGAGAACGACGTACAACCAAAAGCACAATACGGTACTAAGAGTGATTCACTACCATCTTTGTCACTCTTACAGAATTAACCCTGATACCGCGCCCCCAAACGCCTGGAGGGAAATAGAGTCAATTGTCGAAAATAGAAGCGCCATGTTCGTTATTGAATATTGGGCACCGATCGATAAAAACATGACAGCTAAGGAGAATGGAGAGAAAGAGTGCAATAAACATGACAAGGGAGTTTCAACAAGTATACCCAGAATATTCTGATAAGCTAGTTGTCCTAACCACCGGTGCTCTTGGAAGTGCCAAGCTTTCACTGTGGTCAATAGCCTAAAAAGCACCCCTGCGTATCAGCAAAATGCTTAGACACTTACAGGGAAAATGCGGAATGCGGTCGTCTTTGGGTCGGTCTGTATCTTCAGGGTGCACGGAACTTTTGCTGGATCGTCGTATTAGGTCCTTCGCAGACTGTAGCCACCTAACTCACGGTTGGTGAAACGTGGCTGTTGTCCTTATGACAAACTTTTAACTATATTTTACGATAAATAATTTCGTGGAAATACTCAAACATGATTTTAAATTCTTGAAACTTGTTGGCTTTCGTTTCATTTGTTAAAAATGTTGGCAATGGAAATACTTTGATTTTGAGCGGACATTTTGAAATGTAAAATTGCGTTAAATCACTAAGATAATTCAAAACAATTAGATGCAATTAAAGTTAATGTGAAATTTGCCTAAACTACGAGTTACTGACAATTCAAAACTTCCGCCAATAAAATACAATTGGAAGTAATTCAACGAGAACATTGTGAATTATTACGTTACATCAAGATGTCGCATTTATAGTATACGTTTCGAATTGCATTCAACTGATTTCAATGGAATTTTTTTACAGGGGATCAATACGTCAAGATTTTTATTTTGGAGTATGAACCATTCAATTAAGCACCATATGAGTACATACATAATATCGTAAAATTCCCTAATCGGAATTTATTCGAACGCTTAGGCTTCAATTGACAATTGTACATGCAGTCGATAATGACATGGACTAAGGACTAACCTAGGACTTGCAGTACTAAGTACTAATTTTATTCTACTACGTATTTCGTCTAGATAACGGAGAACAAAATAGTCCAGACAGGTAGATGAAAATTTAGTCCAACACTTTGAAATACTTGAAATGAGAAAACAGTATAAAGATGATAAATGTCCCCTAGATTCTCAAAACGAGCCTGCGAAGCTTATTTTTGTTGCAGTTCAAAACTACACCGATTTTGGCGTACATTTGAGGATCAGCGTTTTTTGTGAATTATTGACATCTGTCATTTCGTAATTGTGAACTCCCTTTTGTTAAAGACCCTGTTTTGCATAACGCCCCTTCTCAAAGCGGGTTTACTCAGACTGACTTATAATCACTTCTACAAATCACAAACTCCCAACCCTTCTAGACATTTTTTAAGACTGGATTCGAGTACACCTTTGGCGAGAACATCAGTAATCATCTCATACGTTGAAATGTATTCGACGTTCAGCTCTTTCCGTTCAAAGACCTCACGCACGATAGTATTGACGTATGTCAACATGCATGGTGCCTGCATGATATACCGGGTGAGGCATTAATTTTTATGCTCCCTGGTTGTCACAATAAACGAGTGTTGACTTTCTCTACGGATTTAAACATCCGAGTTCACTAAGTAAACTTCGTGTGTAGACTTTTCTTGACTGTATCCAGTATGGCAATATGCCTTGCTTCTGTGCTAGATAAAGCAACAATTCTTTGATTTCTGAGTTCCCAAGAGACAACAGTACCAGCGGCCTGTAAAATTAATTCGATGTATGATTACGATCATCGGCGTTGGAATCGCAATTAGCTTCAATGTAGCCAACTAAATCTTCTTCAGTTTTGCGGTACATTAATCCGTGGTCCCGTGTTCCCCTCAAATACCTGAGAACGCGCTTAGCAGCAGATCAATGAGCTTTTCCAGAATTACGGTTATACTTACTCATTGCACTTACTGCACATGCAATTTTAGGTCTTTTTGATACTGCTAGGTGCACCAAGGGTCCGATTAAAGATTCTAACACATAAAGACTGATTTCGAAATTGTTTCTTATTGGAAAAATTTTATCCTTTTTAGCTAGAGTTTCTTTGAGTTTTGTAAATGTTTTAACGGAATCGGCTGCGAATATTAAATCATCGACAGAGACGATTACATACAATCAGATATGTTTCTTCTATCTTTTGCATGTAAACGCAGTTATCACTTTTCAGCTATTTTATGCCGAAACTTTGCAGTCGTTGATCTAGCTAATTTCTTTCTTTTCCAAAACTATCGGCTTGCTCCATGAAGATTTCTTCTTCTTAGTCACCGCTTATGTAGTCCATGACTACATCGAGATGGTACAAGACGAGTCCCAGTTCGGCTGAAAGAGCCATGACCATTCGAATGGAGCTCTATCTTGCAACAAGAGCAAAAGTTTCTTCAAAATCGATTCCAAACTGTTGACTAAACCCCCTAGCCACTAAGTTAGCCTTGTAATGTTCAGCATTTTCTTCTGCATCGTATTTTGTTCGCAAAACCCATTTGCAACCAATGAATTTCTTTTTCTTAGATCGATCATTCAAGATCCAAGCTGTTCTGCCACAGCCATGTGAAATTTTGCTTCTAGTCTCCCTTTCTTACCTGTTTTTACAATTTTAAGACGTCCTTGCCCCCTCGGAGTTCTTGGAAGTGTTACGGTAATTCATCATCGGGAAAATGGTTTGGAAGGTCATTAGAAAGATCATCGTCATTTTGGAATGCACCTTTATTATTTTCTCTGTGCAAACTTTGATGATCGTCCTCAAGGTTGTTATCGGAATTAATAATGATTGCTTTGTTACCTGGATTTTTTTTTTCTTATCTGTCGAGTATCCAATGAAGATGCAAGGTGTTGATATTTGCTCGAACTTGCCTCTTTCAGAATTCCTGTTGAGTGCAAAAGCTTCGCAGCTAAAAATTTCCAAATAAAAAGCAACTGAAAAAGTCAAAAGTGTGCTTTTCGTGAAGGGACAGCTCATCACATACTTTGTGAATGTGATGCACTGGCGTGTCGCGTATCTGAAAAATTGTTTTCTTGAACCAGAAGATTTTCCTGCCATCTCCTGTAGCTTAGTGTATGCCTTTATCGTAAAGTCTAACCTTATGGAAGATAGTTCAATCTTAGGGTATAGTACAATGGGGTACAAACGAAGGTTCATTAACGAAGAATTATTTCAGTATATATACAGAAATAATTCTGGTGAAAAATAAGGTTTTATATTTCTCCTACCTTCGTTAATGATTATCCAAAGAAAACCCAGATAACTAGTTTACACTGTATTCCACTGATATCTCGCACATGAATAATAAAATTGACATAAACTAGAAACAGTGACATTCGGGAAGAGCGTGATGTTTATCAGCTGCGGCCATTAGCGAACATGCGCAAACATCGAACGCGCAACATCCAGCGCGGTGGACGACTCGAATCTCCCAAATCATAGGTGCAAGCTCCCCAACCATGCGCGCACCTCACCAGTTAGGCCGCTGTTGCTTCGGGTAATCACCCCAATGGTTGGGGTGCTCGCACGATTCGTTGGTGCGAGCGCACCAATCCTTCGTGTGAAACAGAAAAAAAGAGAAACCACCCCAACTATTGGGGTGTAAACCCGAACCACTGCGGAATTCTTCGCTCAGTGTAGTAGTAGTAGTAGTAGTTTTTTTTGAGAGGTGAGAATGCATTTACGAACTGAGTGTGGGACTCGACATAAGCACGGTAATACCCACTAAACTCACGTCCTTTTTCTGCCAACCCACGTCCTCCAAACCGCTTATCGCATTACTTTGAGGACATGGGGGTAAGGCCAGCAAGCCGTGCTTCGGCTTCCACTTTTAAGCGCCAGCTTGGCATTCTTTCAATCATCATCCAACCAGGATGCACGCATCGTCCTCAGTAGTGAGGTGGTACCACACAACGGGCTCGTCGGCCTTCGGCATCCTGGTTGCGTACTGTTCTTCTAGGCAGCTCGTCATTGAGGCTTCCTTGTCGAGGTTGCCTCACGGAACGCCCTGCACCTCATTGTCCCGGGCCTATGATCTACCGCGGCTTCTCTTCGCTTGTGGCGCAGAGGTAGCACTGCGACGTACTTTCGCACGCCGCAGCCCTATGGCCCTTCTTGCTACATCTCCAGCAGGCCCTCGTACGGTCTGGGCCTTCACAACCGACTGTCATATGGCCGAAGCCTAGGCAGCGGTAGCACCGAACATTTTCCGTTTTTTTGTGTACACGACAGGACACCCACCCCACCTTCAGGTGTCCTGTGCACACCAACCTTGCGGCCAATTCCTCTGGCAGCTCCACAAAAGCCTTCAGATGCCTCTGAAGGGTCTTTTCGTGAGGCTGACCTTCACACTTCCCACACACTGTTTTCCGAAGTGGCTTCTAACAGCCGTTTCGACCTCTTCTGGCAGCCGAAAATTAGGTTCTGCCCTTCGTTGCAGGTCCGAGTTCCAAGAGGACCTCTCCGTTTCTTGGTTGCCTGATTCCCTTGATTTTTACGCCAAGTTCGTCAGGCTTCACCTTCTGCTTGAGGTTCTTGAGGACCTCGGCGTAACTCAGACCCTCGGCTGGTCTATGCTTCGTCTTCGTGCTGCTTGCCATCTGTGCTGACACTGCAGCAGTTTCCTTTGCCTTCTTTGGCGTCGCTGCAGCGTTGCGTGTCCTCGCTTTTTCGCTCGCCGGTCTTGGTTCACTTGCCTCAACGGAGCTCAGAGTTGGCTCCCGCTCACGCTTCCCATGTTTGTGAGTAGTAGTAGTAGTAGTGGTAGTAGAAAAGTTTGCACTTCGGAAAACATCGAGTGCGAAGCACGAGATACGTGATAAGAATGCATTCGTTAGAGCCGAAGGAGCTTCAACAAAAGAGAATTCACAATCACAAAATTATGGTTGTCGATACATAATCTTTAATTTTGAAAGGTTTGGGCACAGATGTAGAGGAAGTACAAGGACCGAGCACGTAGTGCGAGGTAAATACCTTATCGAGCGCGGAGCGTGAGAGAAATATATAACCAAGCGCGAAGCGCGAGAATGGATAGGGGTAGGATTTTTTTTTTAAACCCAATTTAGTTTCTCTTTTACTATCTTTTCATTATTAATCTAGTGAAGGCAAACACAAACGTTAAAATTAACAGAATATCAGAAACGTGAATTTGTGCAGAAACCGTAAGTAATGAAGTCGAAGTCTCATTGAAGTTTTTTCCCCGTTGCTTGGGACAAAATTTCATTTTTGTGGTGACTTGGAAGAAAATCGTTTTTCACTATAATTGTACTTAGATAAGAATTTTTATTCTGAATACCCTGTAACTTTTTCGAAATGTCCAAAAAAAATTTGCTGATCAAACTCAGAACTTTTTTTTATTCTTGGTTAGCTGATCAGCACCAGTTATGGGCCAGGCCAAACCTTCCAGACCAAAAATAAAATTGTTGATCAGACCAGAATATCGAAGCGGTCAGAAAAAAATTATTTTTTGACAGCATTAATTCTTTTATTCTCTATGATCTTAGACACCCTGTAACTTTTTCTAAATATGTCCAGGAAAAGTTTCATGATCGAACTTAGAACATTTTTTGTTCTCGGATAGCTGATCAGCGCCAGTCCTGGGGCAGACCAGACCTTCCAGACTAGACGGTCTAGATAAAGTCAAGTCTGGACCAGGTCAGATCTTCCAGACTAGACAGTCTAGATAAATCCTGACTTAGGCCAGACCAGCGTCAGGTCTGGGCCAGTTCAGATCATTCAGACTAGATAATCTAGATAAATCCAGACCTGGGCCAGACCTGATACCAGACTACAAGGACATTTTTCCACATGGGTTTCTTTGACACAGCTCAGAAGGATTCATGGCGAGACTTTTGTTAGCTTTTGCTTTCCAATCCTTTTGATCTCAGGCTGCTACTCTGCCGTACAAACTAAAAAGATACATAAGTCCAATCTCACTCGAACTAAGAAAATCGAGAAAAACTGTTTGCCTGAAGAACTCTAATATGGAATAAAATTTGGAATAATCTAGATACACTATTCGGGTAAAAATAATGTGCTCTTTCATATTTTGCAATAAAAAATTGATTTTTCAAACAATTTCTATTAAAACATGGACTTGCGATTTTTTACTAGTCGCGGAAAGTAAAAAATACAAGGCAAGAAGAACACAAAGTCACTTGCGGACGATGTTCTTTTTTATTTGTATGCTGATAGCGTATTACATGCCTTGTGCAAATTTCAGGATACGCAAAGTGCTTTGTGAATCTTTTTATGCTTTATTTTTTAACTTTTTCGACTTTCCTCACTTATAAACAATCGTTTTTTGCAATAAATATTAATAATTTATATTTTCATCAACACAGTTAGATGCAGCTATTTATTAAGAATCTAACGATACCAAAAACTCATTTTTCATAAAAATATCATTTATGTATCTTTACAGTACTGTATGAATGCAGTACTGTAGTTGCATTTTCGTATGTTTCTTTGGGTGTCACGTTTTTTCTACTCACATAACCCAAGGATCCTTTTAAGTTTGGTCGGCCTTGATCTGGAGTCTCCCAGTGCATTGAGAAAAAGATCTGTTTGAATCAAATATATTATGTTTGAATCCAACATATTCTTTCTTTGTTATACAGTCAAACATACATATGTTTGATTCAAACAAATTTTTTGGCTGGCCATATATTTTTGATTTAAACATATATTTTATTTGAATCAAAGAAACTTCTTGTTTAAGTTGAACATTTTTTCTGCTTAATTAATTGCAGATTTTGTTCGATCTAAATAAATTTTTATTTTTATTTAAAAAAGGAATTTGTTGCAGTCAATAAAATTATTTGCTTGTTCCAATATCAAACGTTTTGTTTAGGCGGGTATTTCAAAAATGTGTGCTGTATTATTATTCATATTGCACTTATATATTGCATCTATACTTATTTAATACAGTCTTAAATCGTTTTCATAGGGTTAACAATATAGCAAGAAAATAACTTATCTTCAAAATTTTCGATCAAATGGCTCAGTAGGTCCCAAGTTTCGAGCAATGTTCACAATACAAACACTTCCATTTCTCTTACAGTTGTCTGAAGTTACGCGAAAATAAAATTAGCGTCAGTCTGAAATTGGTGGAAAACCATCCCTTTTCCAGCTCGCCCAATGAAACTTCAAAACTTTCGAGGCTTCGCTTAGGCTTTCTCTTACCGCTTGCACATTCCGAGCAAACACGCTGATAGATGGATCGATTCAGCACCATTTTGAATGTCTGGAGCTAAGTGGAGCTGCAGTGCCCCGAAACTAACGCTGATGAACGAAGAACTATTATTTGTTTGAACCAAATAAATACGTTCTCTAATTTAAGTATAAGACATTTAAACAAAATTTTTGTTTGACTTAATGAAATCCTAAAGATGTCCTAAAGACGTCTGAAAGACATAGGACGTTCTCAGGACATCTTTCGTACTGACATTAGACGTCTTAAGATCATCCCTAGGATGTCCAGAAAACATGTTCTAAAAGACGTCTTAGGGATATTCCGAAGACGTCTCTAGGACATCCTTAATTTTTGTGCCCACTGGGCTCCTTGTAAGTTTTCTGCCTAGTTTATTGATCTGGATCGAGAATCTCGTTGCAATGATGCGTTATCACGTTTTTCAATTTTTCATATGTAAGAAACTATAAAATTTAAAAATTCCGAGAGTAGTAGAGGCAACACTTGCTATACGACTTTTTAGAGTATATTTCCTTAAGATGTTATGGTGTTGACCAGGGCAATTAATAAGTAAAGATGTTATTTTGAAATTGATCAACAATACTGAATAATTTCAGAATAACATCTTGACTTATTTACGAGTATATACTAACTTGCACATACAACAGTTCAACTGCCTGTATAAAAGTCACATATAGGTGGCAGCACTATTTGGACTAATTAGGCTTTCTTGCATTAACACTAAACACGTGTTGTATTGTTTCAGTATGCACAAAAAAATGCATTCTATATTTGTTTTGTACTTAAGCCCGGGACTACTTGCTCATAATCACCTATATGATATTCTGAATCAACATAATTTTTAGCAGTTATGTGCAGTAGTATATTAATTAAATACATCAGAACAGTTCAACAATTACAAGAAACTGTCAAGCAGCACTCCCATGAATATGATAATTTTTTACTTTTTGCGAAAGGGAAGTGTTTATTTTAAATATATAACTCTCGCACGCAACACGGAGATACGTTAATACCTTTTCTGTGAAAATTTCAGACCCTCTAGCGGCATTAATTCATGAGGAGTTCAGTTTTGAAAATGATTATTTCAGCATGTGCCTAATAAAGAATATTTTGCGCCATTTCAAAATTTGGTTTTAATTCACCAAAATCCAACTTTAAGAATTTAAAATTAAATTATTTATACACTGAAAATTAACCTAAAAAAAGCTCAGTCCGACAAGAATAAGTCAAATATAAAACTTTTTGCATGTTTTGATAATATCACCCGAGAAATTATAAAAAGCTCCGCTTCATGAATTTGTGCACAAAAATCAATATTCTGCTGAAATAAATATTTTACTCTTTTGTGAAATAAAATTTTAGACGCACTCTTGACTATAAAGATGCTATGCCCAACCCTCGCTAATGCTTCAAGTTTAGAAAAAAATCCATATAAACGCTTTAATTTGTAGTCTAGTTTTAAAAATAAAATAACCCAGATGGAAATACATCATTGGCGCAGTACTGGCCAAGTACAGATTGCCGGATTCCCAGTACTGAGCCAGTACTGGCTGGTAATGCTTTGCAATTCTGGCGCGTTACTACACATCATTACTGGTTCTGTACTGGCAAACCGCTGGCGTACAAAAATGCCGGAGTTAATTTTTAAAATAATAAAAAATCATTCAATTGTTTTTCAGGAGCATCCATTCATAATCATATGACTGCATATCGTCCGGAAATTATTTATAATTACAAAAGTGCAAATTTTAAAATTTTTGTTTAATTTCAACACCCACCATTGCTGTACTCTGAAAATATAACAAAAGAGTTATTAAAAACATAAATAATAATTGATTGCGAGTATTTTGTCAATAGATGTTAATGGTCCTGGTTGGAATGAATACATATATTACATTTTTAAACATTATATTACAAATTAAATTTCTAACCCTACGGAGTTCCGAATCTAGTTCTATACCTGAATAATCTATCGCCTAGCAGTCGGTATAAGTCCTTACCATTGCTCTATAACTCACAGAATTGAAAGTCAATAAAAAAATAATTTCTGAATGAATAATTTGAATAAAACTCTTGATAATAAAATAAAATGTCATTGGCAATGACCACTTAAAATTTCTATCGACGGAACTTTAAAATTCTATCGCGTACTGCGACAATTTTTGTAATAACAAATTTTTTCAAACCTTCGTGTAACGTTCTGCTTTTTAGATATTTGAGACAATTTTACAACTATTGAGAATTATATCAAATGTAATTTTTCCTGAACGTTCACAATTGATCATAAAGGTGGAACTCACGACTTTTTTTCTGTAAACTGTAGACTTAGTTTTCTGAAATTTTAGAACACTGAACCATATTCTTAAACGTATTTTTTTATTTTTCAATATTTATACTATCAGCATAGTACTGCCCCGATCGTGGAGCCAACCGTCAACCAGTACTGGGCGAATTGCCGATTGTCTGTTATAATGGTGACCAGTACTGGCCCAGTACTGCGCCGGTGGTGAACTCCAGCGAACTGCTTAATTTTCCACCTAGAATGTCAATGTCAATGTCAATAAATCATAAAACCGGCTGATTTTAGCGAGAAACGCGGACAGCGTTGTCGATTCTTATAGAAAAAAGTTGAACTTGATTTTTAGCTCTCTTACGATTGTTGAGGGTAGATAGAAAAGTGATTCCATGATGATAGCCATTACAAAATTGGCTTTACAGTGTTACACTCCCGCGTGACCGGGACGGCATAAACATACGTGTTAGATATAATGATACACTAGTTAGTTACACGTCAGTTGATTTTCCCAGGGTGCCTGCTTTGTATCAAAGGGTGGGTTGGGGGGTTCTGGGCCATCGATGTCGGGCTCATTCAATATGTCACTGTGGCTAATTTTAGGGAGCCACACACCGCCGGCGCGTGCTTGATCCAAATACAATCTCAAAAACGCACCCATTAAGAATCATCCACTTTGATCTGTCATTGCCTCGTAATCTGGTTTTCAAATTGCTTAAAACCGATAAATCGTCAAGTCAGAGAAAATCGGGAAAATCTATTATTTATTTCTGAAATGTTTGTAGGAGTAGATCTTTTTGTTAGGGTGAGTTGAAACAAACGAATTTCAAAAACCAAAAATGCCCAGGTGTTGTGAAGCTTCATTTCAGGTCCTTTTGAAAAAAATTCGTTATTCACAGAAATTGGACATTCACGAATATTAACTTTTTTATTTAATGTATATTATGTGTCCAACTATTTTTAAAAGAATTTTAGGTAATACATAATTTTGATCATTTTTTGGAATTGTATAATTTGGAATTCATAATTCTTAAATTGATGATATTGAATGGTTTATTATGATGTTCTTAAATTTTGATTACATTAAATTTAAAACTGATCGTTTTTGTTATCTTTAATTTGAACATTTCATTTTTGGAAGTAGGAGAAACCAGTAGTACCACATGTGGTTGAAAATTCAACCAGATATTTCTAACAGTGTTGGTTATAGTTTAAATATATTGTTACAAAAATGTGTTAAAAGTAACATTTAATGATAAAACTCACTTATTTTTAGCATTTTATAATAGCAAATAGAAATTACATTCATTCAAATAAAATAAAAAGCAAGAAAATTGGCATCACGATTACTGGGACTAAGTTCACGATTACTGGGACGTTTACCTTATGTAAGCTTTATCTACGATCGTCTTTCTTTATTTTTGGAAACTGATGCAGTTAAATGCTGTTGATTTTTTGCCTATCTACTATAGGGTGGTTTCCCCTATATATAGTTTATATATAGTATGAAGTTTTATATAGAATATACATTTGTTTCATATAAAAAATGTATAGAACAAATGAATATTATATATAATATACTTCACACTATGTATAAACTATACATATAATTTTAATAAGAATCGTATAATTTTCGAATTGTTATTCAGATTATACCTGTTTGACGTGTAAGGACAGCAATAAATTCTAAAGAGGATCGTTAACGGTAACTAAATCGGACACGGAGTTTGCGCAATATTAGTCTGCGACTGAAGCACACATACGAATTTATGGTGGGTAGTGCTAGCGACGTGAATTATTAGCCCTCGGGCTTCCAGAAGGAGAAGGGGGTGGTGGGCGTGGCTTATGGGATAACAGGGGATGGCAGGCGTGGCTCACCCTTCGTTGGTTCAAGTGGGATCGTCACGAAACTTGAATAATTGATTTGCAATGGTTTCTAACTTCCTCTAGCCTCTAGCCATCTCTTTTTATTATCCATTATCGTGATTTTAAGTTTGCTGCTTCGTACATCGCTGACGAAAATGCATTGCAAAATTCCTGACATTCTGGAGGGCAAGGCTTCCGTCGTTTTGTGAGGTTCCCGGATAGAGAAATTCCATGTTCGTTTTTTCAATTGGTCAATATTAAGACGTGTCCCCGGGCTTTTGAAACTAATATGGGATTTCTAGTGGGAAAAGCTTGGTTTTCGAAAAAATGGGGGAAGCAACTACCTGTTATTAACTTTTCGGAAATTGAATTTCACTTCCTGCTTAAGAAATGTTTGAGGAGTAATTTCCACTCAATCACTTTTGAATACGGCGCCCGAACCCCTTTGTAAACTGTACCCAGAAAATGCCCCGAAAGATGCAAAGTAGCAATTTGATGTGAAATTTATTCTTAAAAAAGAGTTTTTTTTTGTAATTAGCTCAACATGAATTCTTTGTATCTATGAGTGACAAGTTTGATAGTATTTCTAAACTAATTTTAAACTGGCTAAACTATTATCATTATTTTTTAATTTTTGATTTTCCCTATAAATCATAATAAGTTAGTATTGATTGGGATTAATGACACAATAAATGAATGTTCAGAATAATATTTTTCCTTAAAGGTATTTTTCAATTGTTTAAAAATTCCTTTCTGATAACTGACATACTGTAAGAGAATTAAATAAACTAGAATTCTCTCCACCTTTCCTATAAAATGTCAGAAGTGTATGATTAATAAGAATATAATAAACCATTTAATAATGTCGTTCGTGTCGTGAGATCCATGCGATTAATGAAGTGCATATAATATTTATGAAAATAAGCATGTTTGAAGCAGAAAAACGAAACTTACGTTGGAATTACATTACCGTAATGAGAAAGCTTCATTCACATACTACCAAATACGGTTTATTTCATTAAAATAATAAATATGACGTCATAATGAGTAACTATCAACTAAGAAGTTATTCGCAGATGATTCTGGAAGGATAATGAAATTATTTAACTCATTAGTGATGAGTGTGCTATTGTATGGAGTAGAGGTGTGGGGGTGGAAGGAAATCGAGGAGGTGAATAGGACACAGGAGAGGTATGTAAAGTGGACACTGGGTTTGGCAAGGTATACGCATAATTATATTGTCTGGAGGAAGACGAGGAGAACGAGTTTAGGGATTTTAACGGGAAGTTGGGCGAGTAAATATGAGGAGGAAGTTTTAGAAGAGAGGGGAAGTAAGCTAGTCAGGAAGTGTTGGTGGGACAAGGAGAACAAGAGAGGGGGTGGGAAGATGGAGGTTGAAAGGGAAAGATATTTTAGAACAAATGGACTGCAGATAGATGAATTGAAAAGGATGCATGAGAAAGGAAGAAAGGTATATGAGATGGTTAAGGAGAACGGCGTGGAGAAAGAGAAGGCAGCAGGTGAGGAGAGAATCAGAGAGTCAAAATTTAACGGGAACAAGGAGTGGATTATACCAAGAGAGAGAGCGCAATGTTTGTGTGGGAGAGGAGGGAAAGGAAGTCAGGAGCTTACAGCGAGTATGAGATGTGGGTGCGTGGAGAGTTTTAATAGATTCTGGCTTTCTAGGGAGAAGCGGATGTGTAAATTGTGTGGTAAGGGGGATGCACGAGTGAAGCACTGGTTGGAGGAGTGCGTCGAGGTGGAAAGAGTGGGATAAGCATGGAGGTATTAATGCATGGAAGAGGGAACAAAAGGTCAGTAGCATGAGTGAAGGAGGTTTAGGGTAAGATGAAGAAGAAAAGAAGGAAGGAAGGAGAGGAATGGAGAGGGAAAGATTGTAAATAGGAAAGGAATTAGATATAAGTAAACTGTAAATATTGTAAATAGTAGATAAGTGTTAGGTATTAGCCGCGGGGGCAGAGTTTGGCAATATGAGGCAAAGAGAGAAAGTAGGGTCATGCGTGCGAGGCGAGGCCAAGCGAGGAAGGCAAGGCGATAAGAGCGAGCGGCATTAGAGATAAGGAATCGTCCATATATTGTTTTTCTTTTGTTTAAATAAAGACGAGAATAAAATTGCTGTGAAGTTGAGAATAACACAGCGATATAAACAAAAAAGAAACGTCTTACGTATAATATATGGACGATCCCTAAGGTGTGGATGGTTATTAGTTTTAAGGTTTAGTTTGTAAGAAAATTCTGTCCAAAATAAAAGTGTAAGCAAGTCAATTTTTTAAGGCCAGCAGGCTAGAAAATAAACGTTCATCTATCATATAAGGACAGCAATGCACTTTGTATCAGGTAGTGATTGTGAAATAACCTAATAGCATGTGCATTGCATAAACATTCTTATCATCCAATGAAAGGAATGCTCTGATAGACAGAATCCAGGGTCAAATTAAAACCAATTCAAAATTTTTTGAATTTCGATACACCCAACACGATCACGGACTGAAGGTGGCATTGACGAGCATCCACACTGAGAAAAATGTTTGTTTGAATCAAGCTGATGTTTCTTGGATTCATATAACTTTTTTGAATGTCCTTCTCTATTTGTTTCCAATAATTTTTGGTTACTTTGAATAAATCATTTGTTTAAATTAAGTAAAGTTCTTATTTACATTGAATATGTTTTTTTAAAATCAATTATAGTTTTTGTTGCAGTGAAATTAATCTTTTTTCACACTTATTCAATCTTGATGTCTAAATCTGGTTAATTTGTAATCGTTCTTCTTCTTTCTCAATTAAAAAATCATAAATTAGAATAATTAGAAATTAAACAGAGTTAGACATTTAAACTGTATAGTGTATATATTTATTTAAGGATGCAGCGATAATTACAATTGATGAAAATATTATGTTTTATAAATCATCCTTATAAACAGAGGAGGTTTAAAAAAGGCGTATTTCATGGAAACCTGTAAAGTTATCAAATAATGATACGCAGAACTTGGCAGAACTTACATCGGTACTAGCAGCTGCATGCTTTTGGAGGTTATGTTTAGAAAAACGAGTAGTTACAATGTCATCAACGATAATCGTATAAAACTTCAACCACATGTGATTGAAAATTCAACCAGATATTTCTAACAGTGGTAGGGCTAGTATGAGGGAAATTTCCGTAATCCGAATGAGCTGGCAATGGGTTAGGTGTACGGAGACTTCTGTAATACTAGGCACTATACACAGTACGATGAATGGCAGGTCTTCCGCATTTTTAGTAAAAGTTGGTGAATAAATGGCATAATATTTTTTTTTAATTCCTTCTGTTTCACTTCACTATTACTTGCTTATCCATCAAAACCATTATAATACACATCGATTCTTAATAAAAATGTAACAACTACTTTTTTGGGATCCTATCCACTTTTTATGAAGTTTCCAATAAGCTCATAATTAATTCAAGTACTATTTAAAAGTCTTATTCACATGTATTTAATACATTGGCAACCGGGAAAACCGTTTTCTTATACAACCAATTTTTATATGAATTTGGTGAATATAACGATGAGTTTCACTTGATCATAATACCGAAGTAAAGAACATATTTTCCTTTTAAGGATCTGATATATTAGCAGATAAAAGAGAAAATAATATTGAATGGTACTGACATTGATTCAAAATTTACAATACAGTGAATCTGAAAGTCAGGTAACTAACAATTGGAGACATAGGTAGAAGAAAGGGGAAATACATTTAGAGAAAGTAAGTCAGTAAATGAGGAAGAGACAATAGGGGGTTTTTAGAACCTTTTCAACTGTAGTGGTGTTGGTAAATGGTATGTATAAAGCACAAGGAGCCAACGTCTGGATCTGACAGCCCATTACCACTTGTACGGTGCACATTGCACAACCAGGGTTGGTTTCGTAACCAGACGAAAGGAGGAAGAAGTTATTGTCGCCCCTTTTAGAATTTCTTATTCTAACAAAAATCATTGAGTTTGATCATATAATCTTGTAAAAATCATTTGTTGAGTCAGGTTTTATTGCGCCCCTCAATTTAAAGTAGTGTGTCGTTTATTATTGATGTTATTGAAGTTCGCAACGCCTATAAACAAAAATATATGTATTTGTTCCATTACTTTAATTAATTTTTTGTTGTTCAATTATCGTCAAAATAATTTTATATGTGACTTTAGTCGATAGTAACTCATTATAACGTCATATTTATTATTTTAATGAAATAAGCTGTATTTGATATTCAGAAAAAATTATAACTTTCCATTAAACACTCGGTCCTCGGATTTTATACTATTAATTATACTTCTATTAGATGTCAGGCAACATCAAAAAATGATTAATTGAATATCATTATCTCAAGACTCCGTCTTATCCACCCTCACACTCTAAAATGTATATCGTAAACAGATCATTTTAATTCTATTCAGTTAATCAATAAATTGGCGTTTGAAAATGGTTATATTCTTGCGAAGATATATCTGTGTGCGTTTTTCTATAACCCCATAAAAATTCATCCCAAAGAGCGGTTCGAAAGTCGTGTTTTCAACCATAGACTAGAAAGTTGAAATAGGATACTGCGAATCACTCAAAGGGCTCGTGTGATTGCTGCCCTCGCTTCGCTTGAGCAACAAACTTTATAACATCTGTATCGAAAATTCGACTTCCGATGCCTATATTAGGCTACTTCAAAATCACTACTTGATCAGAAAACAATGACTTATTGTCTGTTGTATCGAATACTGTGTATGCAAAATGCATATTGATGCCCTAATAGCATGAAGCGTTCCTGTGAAATGGGGGACATATCTCACATGCGGCAAGTCTCTCTTCGGCAAGTCACACCTGCGGCATGTCACATATGCGGCATTTCTATCTAGCGGGTTCCCTCCCGCGCGGCTATTTTATGGAGTGGAGGTGTAGAGGTGGAAGGAAAGTGAGGAGGTAAATAGGACACGGTGAAGGTATGTGAAGTGGACAGTGGGTTTGGCAAGGAATACGCCTAATTATATTGTCAGGAGGAAGACGGACAGACGGGGAGAACGAGTTTAGGGATTCTAACAGGAAGTCGGGCGTATAAATATGAGGAGACATTTTTTGAAGAGGGGGGAAGTAAGCTAGTCAGGAAGTGTTGGTGGACAAGGAGAACAAGAAAGGGGGTGGAAAGATTGAGGTTGAAAGGGCAAGGAATTTTAGAACGAATGGACTACAGATGGATGAAGTTAGAAGGATGCATGAGAATGAAAGGAAGGTTTATGAGATGGTTAAGGAGAGCGGCATGGAGAAACAGAAGGTAGCAGGGGAGGAGAGAATAAGAGAGTCCAAATTTAACGGGAACTATGAGTTGATTATGTCAAGGGAAGTAGAGCAATATTTTTGTGAGAAAGGAGACAAAAGAAGTCAGGAGCTTATAGCGAGGATGAGATGTGGGTACATGAAGGGTTTTGATAGGTTCTGTTTTTCCAGGGGAAAGCGGATGTGTGAACTGTGCGGGAAGGGGGATGCAAAAGTGGAGCGCTGGTTGGAGGAGTGCGTGGAGGTGGAATGGTGGATTGGGATAAACCTGGAGGTATCAATGCATGAAAGGGGGGATAAAAGGACAGTAGCATGGGTGAAGGGGGTGTTGGGTAAGATAAAGAATAAAAGGAGGAAGAGGAATGGAGAAGAAAATATTCTAAATAGGAGAGGAAATAGATATAAGTGAACTGTAAATATTGTAAAGAGTAGAAAAGTGTTAGGTATTAGCCGCGGAGGTAGAAATTGACAATACGAGGCAAAGAGAGAAAGTAGGGACATGCGTGCGAGGCTAGGCGGAGCGAGGAAGGCAAGGCGATAAGAGCGAGCGGCATTAGAGACAAGGTGTGGATGGATCTTAGTTTCAAGGGTTAGTTTGTGAGAAAATTCTGTAAAAAATGGAAGTGTAAGCAAGTCCATTTTTTAAGGTCAGTTGACCGAAAAATAAACGTTTATCTATCATAATATAAGGACAGCAATGCATTTTTCATACCCAGTATTCGCGACAGCAGACGATAAGTAATTATTTTCTGATCAGGTAGTGATTGTGAAATAACCTATTAGCATGTGCGTTGTATAAACATTCTTATCATTTGATGAAAGGAATGCTGTGATAGACAGAATCCAGAGTCAAATTAAAACCAATTCAAAATTTTTTGAATTTGGACACACACAACACGATCACGGACTGAAACTGGCATTAGGACGAGCATCCACATTGAGAAAAATGTTTATTCGAATCAAGCTAATGTTTCTTTGATTCAGAGAAATTTGTCGTATATCCTGCTTAATTCGTTTTCAACCATTTTTAGTTAAATACAATAAATCTTCTGTCTGAATCAAGTAAAGTTCTTATTTACATTGAATAGGTTTTTTTAAAATCAATTATAGATTTTTTTGAAGTGAAATCAATCTTTTTCTACGCTTATTAACCTCGAATTAATATTAAAAACGTTCTTTTGGATATTCTACAAGATTTAAATATTTAACTGTGTTTCACTTTTTTTTTAAACATATAACCCGCATTTTATCTCACACATTTTTTCTTATAAAAACGACAAGTTACAAGTTCGAGTTGTTGTGAAAATGTTTGTTAAATTTGTTTTTATTATTTGAAAACAAGTTAGTCGTTGCGCCTTTGTAGAGATTAACTCATTATATAATACACTATGTAAGAATCTTTGAAACAAGAATAGCCCGACCAGAGCCCGACTTGAAACCGCCTAGGAATTTCGACATAAAAATGGCCTACACAAAGGATTAAGATTTTTTTGAAATAACTCGACTAAGTAGTCCCCTACCGGCCCTCGACTAGAAATGTTCACCAAAAGAACCCGACTAGCGACCGACCGGACACGCCTATTGTTGGCAGAAATTGGCTTAATATGATCTTAGTATGTAGCCACCTGAATTTAATCAGACTGTAACAAAGAATAAAGTTATGCCAGAGTTTGATCATAAATTTAAGAAGTACTGGAAGAAATTCGAAATATTTTTTATTAAAGTTTCGGATTGCTTAGTAATTGACAGACAAATGAGTTAACAAAGATATGTTAAGTAACTACGTTAAAATAATTAATTGTTTCAATATTTGAGTGCATAATTTTTTCTTATAGATTTGTAATCCTTATTCAATAAACTAATACTATTTTTTATATTAGGAGCATTTTCCAATTTGGCAAACAAGACTTTTATTTACAGTTTTTCAATTTTGAAGAAATGAAAGAGATCATCGTCTTAAGGTTATTTCATATGGAACTACAAGTCTTCTTTTTTTTCTATAAACTTTTTTATATTTGGAACATTAAAAAAATTCCTGTAATGAAATTTTGTCTGGCTTCCCATGTTTAGTCGCCATAGCAAATGCCTGTTTAATGTGATCCCCCATTTCAATCCTCGACTCTTTTCCAACTTCCCTGGACCTCCATTCCTCTCGCCCACCCTGAGGTGATCAATACTACGAGATCCTGCAGAAGACAGGTGGGGCGAGTTTGATGTTATTTGCCACAAAGAAATCCAGACGATCTTTGTATTAAAAACTCGATCCCCTGAGTTTATATATTTTCAGCATGATTTATAATAATTGAATTAGAAAAGTTTATTGTGTATCTTGAGTCTTGATTTTAGGTGCATTGTATTAGTTCTCTCATTGACATGAAAAGAAAACCTTGACTGTATTAAAGAACTTTTATTTAAATTATGAAAAACGTTTGAATTTAGCACCATGGAACTAACAAAATTTCCTTGACAAAGAATGTGAAAAATTGATATTCCAAAGATGAGCAAAATTGATATTTTATCATTTATAAAAGCCATTTCGTTGCATGAGCAACGAGAATAGCTGCAGTGTTATTCACATTCACGCATAATTCACATAACATTCATCCACATGATATTCACATAACAATTTTTCAATTCGTACCGAAAAAAAAGTTTGAATTCAAATAGATGTTAAGATTCGAAATTTGGATTTTTAACTGTAGGGCAACGATCTAGATATTAAGCTAGAATATGTTGATATTAAAATGTAATGTATACAATTCCTAAAAATAAAACAAGAATCCAACGATCAAATTTTATAACGGTGCTGTATGAGCACTGAAACGTTGGTAAATCTTATAAATTCTTTCATATTGTGATTTAGTAATAATAAAAATAAAAAAGATGAAGTAAATAAAAAACAGAAGGAAGGGGATTTGGTTGGTCGCCTTCTCATTTTTCTTTCCTCTTGTTTAATTTTGTCCAAAGAAACAAAATTTTTTATATTCAGGAATTGCCATGGGAGCATTTTGTGGTGGCTGTCCAAATTTGATCGTTGGATTTTTGTTTTAATTTCAGGAATTCTATACATTACCTTGAGTATTGGACGTTGAATAGGATTATGGATTTAATTTTAATCTAATTTGAAATACTTAAATTTTAATTGCAATTTGATATCGAGGTATTAAAAACTCAAAATATGAAAATATTGATATATTAAACTTTATTATATGGATATTAAATTTTAGTATCAAGATATTACATAACATTAACATATCAATCCAGATATTGCTAAGTCTTTTAATATCTATTTTACTCCGTGGCAATGAGCATTACACTTATTTTGCGCCTAATACATTTATTACTCATTATTATTCTTTAAACAGCCTTGGAATCCATATGAAACTATTAAAAATCGGATAAAACCATACATTCTTCGGAAAGATATATCCTTTAAAAATTTTTAATTAGACCAACAAAACTATTTTAAAAACTTTATTATTTACTGAGTTATGACCGAAAATTGTACTCGTGTTTTTTTGATTAATGAACGATTTAATTTAATGATTTTATTTAAACTGCTAACTCTTTTTTTTTATTGTTTTACTTCTCTCTAAACGTAGTGTAATGAAGGTGTGTACTATGCAATAATATGGCGAGATGACTATATATTAATATACATTCATGCATGCATGGAAACTTGTCACTCACTGCATGTTGACTTGTCCGTGTATTCTTGGGAAAATTTAAAATAACTTTTTTTCAAAGTAATTTTAACAAAATATTAAAAAATGTTTTAAAAGGAATCCACAATTTTTCAAAAAATAATTTAGGACATTTTTAAGTGATTCTTTTTTTTTTTAATTTTCCAGGATCTAATAAAAGTTTTAGAAGAAATTGGGATCATTTGAAAAAAAAAACTTCAAATTTTTTTCGATTTCAAAAACGATTAGAAATTTGGAAACATTCCACAAAATTTAAAACAAAATGTACATTTCTTGACATTATGAAATAAAATTTAAAAGCTGTTCAAGGATTTTGAGAGTTTTTTAGACGATACAACAATTTTCTTAAGATTCCTGGAAAAATGTCGAATGATTTTTTATTTAAATAATAATTTTAATAGAATATTGAAAATAGGTTTCGAAACCATGTTTGTTGTATGAATAACAATTCAACAATATTATTCATTTTTAAGGACCTGAAATTAATATAATTTGACTTCTGTTTTAAAAAGTGTTCAGTTTAAAAAAAACTGATCTCTGAATTTTTAATGTTCCTAACTTAAAATCGCTTGAAAAGATATAATTTCGAAAATCTATGAATTTGTTGATTCATTCTTCAATTGAGAGAATGGAAAATGATAGTTTGGATTTATATATATTTTTAAATCTTTGAATTGTACAATTTATAAAAGTTTATTAACAATTATTTATTGAACAAGCGTTTAAATTAAGAATAATAGGCTTTAATTTTAAAAGTTTAAAATTAAGAAAGTTCCACTTTAAGTGTTTTGATTTGCAGTTCAGTTTTTATAATTTCAAATGGCAATAATGTTAGCTTCAAGAGTTCAATTCTTTTTTTGTAATTGTGAAGAAAATTTTTTTATTGAGATTAGTGTCGATAATATTTATTTGCTTCGTGTTCTGCAATCAATTAAAAAATATATATTTATTTTTAAATAAAATAAAAATTCGACTTTTTATGTTTTGTCCCGGACTAACTCGCTGGACTCGTCAGTAAGGCTATGTGAATCAGTCCTACCTATAATACATTTTAATTGATCTAAATTAATTATAATATATATTTTCCAACAACAAAAAATTTCAAGTCTGTAAATTTAATAAATTTTGCAGTCAATAATATAGTGTATTTCAACCACGGATAGGGGTTTAAACTAAATATAATTGATATAAATTTTGATTAGATTTTTTTCAAACCACAACAAATTTTTTGAATGTTATTACGGCCAAGGATAGGGGCCAAACCTTAAAAGATCAAAATTTACCAAGCTGAAAAGAAATTATTATTAGGTTAGTGAGTCGATTAGTAAACCAAAAAAGGAATTTCAAACTTATCCTCAGTAATTTTCTTCCTTTTCCGTCTCTTCCAATATTTTTATCCTTGTATATTATTCTTGTTATAACTGCGCGAATTGAGGCTTGGTTTTGACACTATATTGCTGATTGCAAAATTGATTAAATTTACAAACATGAAAAATTGTTTTTTTTTAATACATTATAATTAATTTCGATCAATCAAAATGTATAAGATAGGACTGATTCACATAGCTTTACTGCCGAGTCCAGTGGGTCAGTCCGGGACGAAACATAAAAAGTCTAATTTTTATTTAATTTAAAAATGAATATATATTTTTTTAATTGGTTGCAAAACACAAAACAAATAAATATTATCCACCCTAATGGCAATAAAAAATCTTTTTTGCAATTAAAATATCTGGGTCAATTATAAACGATATCTATCCATAAAACAGCAAAGATGTCATCTAACTTTTTTTATGAACCTGAAAAAAACTGAGAAATGACTGGAAATTTTTTTCCCAGATCAAAACGGCCACCCTAAATTAATAATAAAAAAATATTATATAATTAATTATTTTATTCTAATTATATTTATTTATTTTAATAAATATTCATAACTAAGGATTTACATGTTTAAATCATTCATAATTTTGACAAAAATTGGATAGAAATAACAATTATATATAATTTAGAACAATGACCAAAAATTCAAATTCGAACAATTATTTAATAATAATACAAAATAAATTATAATAGAATATAACATTTTAAATCTTAGAATGCTGATCCAAGTATTTAATTTTACCACTATTCAGCTGCTAGTTTCCGTGCCGATTTTAAAATGATTAATTACTATTACGCTTCTTACTTCAAAAAAAAATTATTTTCGGTCAAAATTTGAAAACAGTTTCAAATTTTTTATTATTTTATTTTTATTTATTTATTTATTTATTTTTATTATTTCTCTCATGCATTAAAATGCAAAAGTCAGCCGTCCTGATCGGAGCGCCAGCTATCAGATTAGTTCACTGGCCCGAATGCTAAGAAAATCTACTACACCTACGCGGTCGATGCATAGGGCTGGTATACTGGTATTACCCCCATAAATATTACAACTAGCGCCATCAGACGGTATAATTGGAAACAACAGTTATTCGACCGACTAGGATAATTTTTAATTTTTCAGAAGTACAATTTTTTTAAGATTTTCAGATTTATCAAAAAAGGTTATATGGGTAATTGTCAAATTGTAGGCAAATTTCAGCACCTACAGTGGCAATCATATTATTATTAGGAATTAAATTAGGAAAAGGTCGTAATAATATCCTTGCGCTATGACTTTAAATTAATAATAATAATACTAATAATAAACAAATAAAATTTCCCGTAAACGTGCTACTTAGTGCCTTTCCGAAATTCCAACTCGAAAACTAAGAAGAAGCTTCCAGGAAAAACGGCGGCAACACAGTCAATTCGCAAAAGCTAAGTCATAACTTTTATTGTTAATTTTTCGAGATTGAACCATTTTTTTTGTCTCTGCCTGGCGGGGGGGGGGGG